>JAQZBX010069630.1:0-15547 GCA_029593785.1 Cabassous unicinctus | reverse complement strand
GGAGCTCTATCCATTGATAGATTATCCGCTTCCCATAAAAATGATGAATTTTTGAACAAGGCCAGTTACATCAGAGTTGTAGCCTAATGTCAACCACTATAGGTAGCCCATCCTACCTATGATTAAAAAAAAAAAATCAGTGACTATATGCATTTTCTTGGTTGAGAAGGATTAAAAGCATATAAAGGGGAACAGTTTATAGATTTGTTATTAAGGACTAACTTTTATTTATAGAGCTATATATGTAAGTTACAGTATAGAGTAGATCCTCCTTACTCAGATTCCTTCAGATAGCTTAACATGGGTGAATGTGTAGTGGTTCATAAAACCACTGAACCAGCTGCATTTACACTAAAGAAAGGTACTATAGTAGTATTTTCCATTTTTTAAGTTTTTAACTAATTATATTTTGAACTAATTTTAGGCCTACAGAAAAGTTGCAAAAATTGTATTGAGAATTCATGTATACTCGTCACTCAGCTTCTCCTAATATAACACTTTACATAACCTCTGTACAAAACCACAAAATTAACATTGATATGATACTATTAACTATACTACAGACCAAATTTGAATTTCAGTTGTTTTTCCATTAATGTCATTTTTCTGTTCTGGGGTCCTATCCAGGACCCCACATTGCATTTAATTGTTATTTCTTGTTATTCTCCTTCAGTCATAAGTTTCTCAGTCTTTCTTCTCTTTCGTGACCTTAACACTTTTAATGAATACTGATCCGTTATTTTGTAGACTTTCACTCAATTTGGGTTTGTCTGATATTTTCTTATGATTGGAATGAAGTTATGCAATTAGGCAAAAATAACATAGGAATGATATATCATATCAAGGACTTTGTGATGGTAGTAATTTAGAGTGGCATGTACTCCCCCTTCCCCCCCAAAAAAACCATGTTCTTAAACTTAATCCAGTCCTGTGGGTGTGAACTCATCATAAGTAGGACCTTTTGATGAGTTTACTTCACTTGAAGTGTTGCCCACCTCAATCAGTATGGGTCTTAATCCTTTTACTGGAGTCCTTTATAAATGGAATGAAATTCAGACAAACAGAGAGAAAGCTACAAAGAGAGCCACCAGAAGCTGAATATCAACAGAACCTGAAAGAGAAGGAAGAGACCAGTACACACTACCATGTGCCTTGCCATGTGACAGTCTAAGGACCTGTGAGTGCCAGCAGGCAGCCCCAGAATGCCAGTCTTAGGGAAGAAAGCATCACCTTGATTTGGGCTTTCTCTTAACCCCAAAACTATGAGCTAATTAATTTCCGTTGCTTAAGCCAACCCATTGCATGGTATTTGCTTTGGCAGCTAAGGAAATTAAAATAGTGATATTGATGTTTCTTGTTACTGATGATGTTGAATTTGATCACTGAGTTAAAGTGGTGTCTGCAAGGTTTCTCCTCTGTAAAGTTACTATCATTCCATTCATAGTTAATAAATATCTTGGGGGAGATATTTTAAGAGTATGCAAATCCTGCTTCTCCTCAAACTTTTACTCTCATTTTAACATCCATGGGTAGATGTTGATTGCAGCATTTATTACTACGGTGTTTGTCTAATGGTGATTTTCTATATCCCTCTTTTCTTCTACATTTATTAACTGGAATTCTACTGAAAGGAAGTGTTTTCCCTTCTCCCACACATATTTAATTTTTAAGTATTTTTAAATACCTGTATGAACTCATGGATACTTATTTTTATTCTATGAGTTAAAATCTAATTCTATTGTTATTTATTTTCTTGCTCAAATTTTTCCAGCTTTGACCAATAGACGCTTCTTCAGAATGGGTCTTGTCTTCTTTCAACAAGCCTCTCTCTCTATTTTTTTTAGCACATCCTTTCTCTCTGGTACCACAGGTTGTTCCAGGTTCATCTTTATTTTGTTGGCCCCAGCCCTGGAATTAACTACTTCTCTAAGGGACCTTGATTCCTTTGTTGGGAATAGTGTTTAGAAACCAAGAGCTGGATACCAGGTGTGCTTATTGCTACTAGAATGTCATTGCTTCTAGGCCCTCTCAGAGGATAAAGTTAGGAAATATATGTATGCATCAATACATCTGTATTTTTGTATGTATCTCTCTGTATATGTATGTATATACATTTATTAATTGGAATTCTTATATATAATATACATAGTAAAAAACATGAGTTTATACTGATTCCTCTCATTTCAGTCCATTTGACTTTCTCCTTTCCTTATTTGTACCTTCTTTCTCCTATGTAAGAAACCCAGCTCTCATTATCTAAAATATATTTACTTATTTCTTCAATTCTGGTATAAGCATAAGGTAGTTTCAGAATAGCTAACCAAAACCCCTGTTAGAAACACATTTTATAACTAGATTATAGCATTTGTGTACAGTTCTTTTTGTCTTTAGTCTCACAATATCAAGTCAAGATACTGTTATCCAAAGTTACTTAGATTAGATCTTTTTTCTCCATGCCTGTCAGTGTGGTTATGTTATTTATTTGTAATGCAGTTTGGTTCCTTTGTTAGTATTTGTTTTCTTCTTTGGGTCCCCCCCAAATTCTGTTTATTTTGAGGTTATGAATGGTATGTGAAATAGTACTATGGTACTGAGTACTGTTGTACTCAGAATAGTGTCATTCCCTTTTCATCCCTGCTCCCCTGTTCTCGTCTCTCTTCCCACCCCCTTCTTTCAATCCCTTTCCCATCACCTCCTATGGGTAACCAGTCTCTTTAATTCTGGTTTATCCTTCCTGTATTTCTTCTGTACAAATGAGCCAATATATGAGTATTTTCTTGCATCTCCTTCTTTCTTACATGAAGAGTATAAGTACTCTTTTGGGTTTTGCTTTTTTCACTTAACAGTATGCCTGGAAATCATTCCATATCTGTTCTCAGAGATTGTTCGTATTCTTTTGTACAGCTGCATAGTCCTCCATTGTATGGGTGTACATTTTTTATTCAAGCACTTTCCTATGTATGGGTATTTATATTGTTGGCAATATTTTGCAATTATAGACACTGTTGCAGTGAATAAACTTGTGAATTCACTGATTAAATTATGAATGATAGATGTGTATTCTCTTTTTTTTTCTTGCTGATTTATATAATGCTAAAGTTTTGTCTTTCATTGTAAGAAAGCTGGCCCCTGGTCACTTTTCAAAACAGTAATTAATATGCTGGAAAAAAATCCCTTATGAACCAACTCAATTTACCTGTAATCCTGATATCAGTCCCCTGTCTACTTTATTAGCTACTTTGCTTTAAAGAGAAATAGATTTTCTTAGGTTGGATTTCTTAGAAACAGACCCTGAAACAAAGATTCATATTAAGGTGGTTTATTAGGAAGCAATTCCTAGAGGAAATCAAGAGGGAAATGGAGAAGTGTGAGGAAGCCAAGCAAGGGTGCAGTGTCAAGTCCCAGGAAGGATAACATTGGCTCAGTCTTGCAGGGTAACCTGAAGACTAGAGTCAGAGTTGTCCCATCAAGGGTATATAGGCTTGTCACTGCAGGTCATTTGTTAATGGCAGGAAATGGGATTGGAGGAGACATTCCCAGGCACTTCCAGCTCTCCAGGGCTTCAGTGAGCTGCCCACAGTCCTCTGACAAAGAGCAGTAGGTGCTGGTTGTTGTAAATGGAAGCATACTGCACAGAAAAAACAGAGGGATCTGAGGGGAGTGCTGTATCTTCTGCTTATATGTTTTGTAGCAAAATAGATTTTACTAAGTAATGTCAATTATAAATTAATATCTTAATTCATAATGTGTGTTAACCAAATAGTACAGCTGGAACATCTCTGAATAGTTGGACAGTATTATAGCAGCTAAAAGTGTCATAACAAGATTGACCAGCTGAATAGTGTACATTTAGCCTTTGTATAAAATATGTGTGTGTATAAGCTGATGTATGCCAATACATGATGGACAGTTAGATAAGTTTATAGATTATGCCTATGTTGACACTTCTGTTTATAATGGAGTAGTTATTTTCTATTCTTATTAGGGTTTTTGTTTTTTTTAACACTTCAAAAAACTTTAGAAACATACCAAAAATTAGCCAAAGAAAGAAGAGTAAACACAGTTACAGTTTAAAATTTGCTAAACATAGTGAGCATTATTTTGATGGCGAATTGCTCCAAATATGTGTGTGTATGTTTATACACTGTATTAGTCAGCCAAAGGGGTGCTGATGCAAAATACCAGAAATCGGTTGGTTTTTATAAAGGGTATTTATTTGGGGTAGAAGTCCACAGTTACCAGGCCATAAAGTGTAAGTTTCTTCCCTCACCAAAGTCCATTGCCACATGTTGGAGCAAGACAGCTGCTGACGTTTGCCAGGATTCAGGCTTCTTGGGTTCCTCTCTTCCCGGGGCTTGCCTCTCTCTGGTCTCAGGCTTACTTTGTGCCACAAGGCCAGCTGTAGACTATCAGGCAAATGGCTTGCTTCCCTTCCTAGGGCCTTCTCTCTTTCCTCACGACCAAGCTCCTCTGTACGCTACTTCCCAGGGCTTCAGCTCAAGACTCCACATCACAACTCCAACTCAAAACTGCTCCAATGCTGTCCTTTGCCATGTCTTTTATCTTCGAGACCCCACCCACCAAGGTGCGTGGGGCCTACTGACATGGCCCAGTCAACGCCCTAATCATAACTTATCATGCCCAGATTAACAGACCCATTTACAAGCATAATCCAATATCTGTTTTTGGAATTCATAACTTCATCAAACTGCCAAACTGCTACATACACAAAGTTAATCATTGATGTTTCTCCACAAATTTTGAAATAATACTGTTTGCTGATTATTGATTTATATTAACAATAAATAATCCATAGGAAGGTGTCAACGTTTCTTGGAAACTTTATCTCAAAGAGTATCATTGACCTAACTTACCAGTGAAGAAAATGAGACACTGAGACGATAAGAATCTACTGGATAACACCACCATTGCTAGAGTTCAGGCCTGGAACCTGTCCTTAGAATTTCCAGGTTGTTCTGATGTCAAACATTTGCGATTTTTTGAAAAGGGATCAGCTTCAATTTAATATGTAATTTTCATGTATGAATTTTTAAGTAATACATACACACAGTACAGGGGAAAAAAAAGTCCAGCTGTGCTAATGGATAAACAATAAGAAAGCCTACCTTTCACTTAGCCCCCCTCCCCAATTCCTTTGTTCAGCTGCTCAGAAGTACCCACCTTTGACATGTTCTTGTATATCCTCTCAGAGAGAGTTCATGTAAAAGTCAGCAGGTATGTATATAGCAGATTGTTCAAAAATACAGGTATATAGCATGCTTTACAAGCCACGGCTTTGTGTATGTGTGGTTGGTTGGTGTGTTTTTTTGTTTTTTTTTTTACTTAGTATGCATCTTGGGAATCAGGCCAGATCTATCCATACATGTATATCTATCTTATTCTTTGCACTTTATTTTTATATTCCATTGTATGGATATATAATCATTTTCTAAAACTATATCCTGGGAAGCGGGTGTGGCTCAATTGATAGAGCTCCTGTTTACCATATGGGAGGCCCCGGGTTCGCTTCCCGGGGCCTCCTTGTGAGGGCAGGTCGGCCCGCGTGGCGCGGTGGGCTGATGCAGCAAGACCTCACAGCAGCGGGGAGATAAGCAGACACAGAAAAAACACACAGCAAATGGACACAGCAAACACAAGCAGCAAGGGGGGGATAAATAAATAAATAAATAAATCTTTAAAAAAAAATAAAATAAAATAAAAAAATAAAACTATATCCTATTGAAAGACATTTACATTGTTTTTAGTCTTTTGCTTTCGTAAATAATACAGAAAGCAATACTTTTGGACATACTTGCCCACCTGTGCAAAACTGGAAATAGAATTGCCAATAGAATTTAAAAATTGCATTTCAAAATTTATATAGATAGCACCCAATTTTCCTCCAGAGACTTTTCAACCAACCTATCCAATGTCTGAGTGTCTTCTTCCCCTCATCCTTGTTAAGTGAGCATGTTATACTTTTATCTTTTCCATCCTGTTAGGTGAAAACTTGTAACTCATTGTAGTTTTCATAGTTTTAAATTATTGAGCATCTTTTCCTATGTTAAAACTCTCTTTTTTCCTGTGAACTTTTTATTCATGTCTTTTGTTCATTTGTCTGTTGGTTGGTTGGTCTTTTTCTTATTGATTTCTAAGTTCTTTTAATTAAGGAGATTAACTCTTTATGTGTCACATATGGTAGATATTTTTTCCAGCCTGTCATTTTTCATTTTACTTTGTTTATGGCATTTTCCCATGGGGGAAAAAAAAATTTAGTATAATGTAGTCAGGTTTAGAAATTTTTCCTTTTCTGGCTGTAACTGTTGGCCAATTTGATGTAATTATGAATTCCAAAAATATAAGTCGATCATGCTAGTAAACTGATCTGTTAATCTGGGCATGATGACGTTACCGATTAGGGCGTTGAGCCCCACCCCTTGGTGGGTGGGGAATCAAATATAAAAGGCATGGCAAGAACAGTTTTGAGAAGCAGTCTTTTGAGAAGCAGTTTTGATGTTGGAAAGAAGGCCCCAGGAGAAGAGAAGCCAGCCGTTCGCCTGATCGTCTACAGATGACCTTGTGGAGGAAACAGGAGCTAAGCCCGGAGAGAAATGCAGCCCCGGGAAGATAGGAACTCCAGAAGCCTGAACCCTGGCAAACGCCGGCAGCTGTCTTGCTCTAACACGTGGCAATGGACTGTGGTGAGAGAAGAAACTTAACGCTTTATGGCCTGGTAACTGTGGACTTCTACCCCAAATAAATACCCCTTATAAAGACCAACCCATTTTTGGTATTTCACATTAGCACCCCTTTGGCTGACTAATACACTGACTTTTTAGGTTAAATTCTTCCATATTTCCATTTTATACTTACATGGTTTCATTTTTTTAGAGTTAAATCTTTGATTCACTTGGAACTATTTTAGTGGAAAGAGTAAAGTATGTGTATAAGTTTCCTAGGGCTGCCATACAAATGACCACAAATGGGTGGCCTAAAACAACAGAAATTTATTCTCTCACACTTTTGAAGGCCAGAAGTGCAAAATCAAGGTGTTGATAGGGTTACACTCCCTACAGAGGCTCTAGGGGAGAATCTGTTCCATGCATCTTCTAACTTCTGGAAGTTGCCAGCTTCCTTGACTTGTAGCCATATCACTGCAGTCTCTGTCTCCATCTTCACATTACCTTCTCCTCTGTGTCTGTCTTCTCCTTATTGCTCTTACAGGGATACTTAAGATGACATTTATGGCCCACCCAAGATAATCCAGGATTACCTTCTTATCTTAAAAACCTTAATCACATCTGCAAAGAACCTTTTTCCAGATAAGGTAACATACACAGGTTCCAGGGATTTGCAGTGAATAACTTTTGGGGGCCATTTTTGACCTGTACAGTAAGGCTACAACTTAGATTTTTTTGCAGTTATTAGCCAATTTTTGCAACACCTTTTATTGAATAATTGATTTTTCTTCATTGAATTGAAATGCCACCTTTATTATACACACTGCCTTTCTATATGTATTTTAGTCAATACTGGGTTCTCTGTTCTCTTTTATTAATTGGTCATCTACTCAGTTATCGGTACCACACAGTTTTCACTATAGAGCTCCCTACCCTGATTATTTTCATTATCAGAAGTTTTCTCTCTTATGCAGGTTTCCATAACTTTGCTTTACAAATCTAGTAACCTCCCTAACCCCATGCCAGTTCTTATGCCATTCTTATTGGAATTGAGTTACATGTATATTAATTTAGGTAGAATTTTATAATGTTAATTCTTTCAAACCAAGAGTAAGGTGTGTCTGTTTAGTTATGTCTCTGTATCCCTCAGTAGTATATTTGTTTCCTTCATATAGATCTTTCACATTTCCTTTTAAGTTTATTTACTAGTTATTTTATCTTTTTGTCCTATTGTAGATAGAATCTTTTTCTTCAACTGAATTTATAACTCCGTTGTATATAGGAATGTTATATGGCTACTTATATATGTAGTATTAATTTATATTTATATATGTTTTATATCTATATGTTTACTGTATTCTATTGTTTATAATAATTTTTAGTCGATTTGCTTGGGTTTTCCAGATACAAAATTATATCATCATAAGATATGTGCTATAATTAGTATTAATATTTTGATGATGTCATTTCATTGTTTGCAACAAATATTTCATAACAATGCAAGGTCTTGCTGGTGGAGTGATGTATGTGAGATATGTATGATGATATGCATGTTTATTTTTTACTATACATTTTTATTGACGTATATTCATATATGAATGACACACTTGAATAAAATTTTTATAATAAAATATTTTAAAAGAAAAGAAAAAATTATATCATCTACTAATAATGATAAGTTTATCTCCTCATTTCCAATTTTTATACCTGTCATTTCTTTTTCTTATCTAATTGCATTGAGTGGAACCACCAGATAGCATAAAACAATATCAGTGATTCATGCACATCCTTTCTTATTTTGAACCTTAACAAGAGTGATTCTGTTAGGTGGAACTATATGAAATTGTCCTTTTTGTAGGTCAAAAATAATCAAATATTTCGTATTGTTCAATCTAATGGTATTTCCCAATAAAGCATGATAGCTTTCAGATATACACAAGATGTTAAGGAAGAGTCCTTCTCTATTTTATTTGTTTATTCAGCAAAGATTAACTGAACACCTACAATGTGTCTGTGCTATTCTAGGATGTGGGTATTTAGTAGTTACGATGGAGCATATATTCTAGTAGGCAAAAACAGACAATAAATAAATCTATAAATGTCAGGTGGCAGCAAGTACTAAGAAGAAAACTAAAATATGGATGAGGGAACCTAGAATAACCAGGAAAAGAAAAGGATGCTATTTTAGATATAGTGGTCAGGGTAGAAGCCTCTGCTAAACTAATTTTTTTAAACTTTTATTTGTGGTAACATATACACAACTCAACATTTCCTATTTTAGCCACTTTGAAGTGTATAGTTTTGTGCTACCATCACCAACATCCATTACCCCAACTTTGTCATCACCTCACACAGAAACTCTGTACTCATTAAGCAATCATTCTCCCTCCTTTCCCTCCTCCACTTCACCCCTGGTAACCTGTAATTTACTATCTATCTCTATGAAATTTGCTTATTCTATGTATTTCATATAAGCGAGATCATACAATATTTATCTTTTGTGCCTGGCTCATTTCACTCAAAATAATGTCTTTAGGGTTCATCCATTTTATAGCATGTATCAGAACTTCATTCCTTTTTTATGGTTGAATAATACCCCATGTGTGTATACACCACATTTTGTTTAGCCACTCATCTAAAGTTTGAATGAAAACAAGGGAGTGGGTCTTGTTTCAGGAGAAGAGCTTTCCATACAAAGAAAACACCATGCAAAGGCCAGAGGCATGGTCAACAGGAATAGATGCTGACTTTTGTCGAATTACTTTAACCTATCTCAATGGAAGTAATCTCATATATTTTTCTACTTTAATCTATGAATATGATGAGTTATATTACTAGATTCCCTAATGCTGAGCCATCCTTGCATTTTAGGTATGACGGTCATGTGGTTTATAGTGTATTCTTTGTCAGGTGTTAGGCTGGTTTCATAAAATATTTTTTATGTTTTTCTTCTCCATATATCCTCAAACTGTTTGAATACTATTAAATTTACCTACTTCGTAAAAATTTGATTGAGTTCACCTGTGAAACTGCCAAAGCCTTGCACTTTTGTGCGATGAAAGGTAAGTAATAAATGCTTAATAATTTTCTCTCTCTCTTTCCCATCCTTCATGGTAAGTAGTCTATTTTGATTTTCTGACTCTTCTGAGGCTACTCAGTAATTTTCTTGGAAAATTATTCATTCAGATTTTCAACTTTCTTTAAATAAAATTAATTGACTCTGAAACTATTTTTGTTCATTTGTGACCATTACCTGAAGATAAACTTCTGCATTGTAGGTGTTTTAGTTATATTTATAATTGAATAATAAGCTAATTTAATAGCAGCCTTACCAGGTAGATAGAATAGGTATTGTCGTATTCTCACCTTTTATTTGAGAAGATTGAAGTTTAGAGACTTGGAACTAGAACTAGACTTCAGTTCTCCTGATCCCTAATCTAAGGAGCTTTGGGGAGGAATGTGCTCTCTCTTAACATACACCTTCTCTTGCTGTACTTTGCATCCATCTCTTTCCTTCCACCCAGTTTCATCACCTTACATTTATTGCATACTAACTAAGTTCATGGCACTGTCTGCGGCATGTAATTTGTTAGCCAGTTTTGCAGTGCTGTTTCTCCTTGTTCACCTGCTAGAGTATACTGTTTACTGCCAAGTGGCAAAGTGTTTGAAGGGAAGCTAATATTTAAAAGGATCCTTTCATAAAGGTCACTGTAATTGAGAATGTGTGTCTGGTTGTTTTTCTTCACTGCAGTTGACTTCTGTCAGTGATGAAATGAAGATTTACTGTATCTTTATCATAGAAAAGCACAATTAGACTTTACACAAATCTCCCTGCCTGCGCATGACACGCACTCAACCTTCATTCTCCAGTGATAAGAAAGAGTCTTTGAACCCTTTACAGTCATTGATTGGGTATTTAAGTTTCATTCCTGGCACTAACAATGTAATAACCATGAAAGTTTTAAAACACAGCAGGATCACAGAAGGCTGTCGTTCAACCACATGTGGGTAGATTCAGTTACAATTTCTTGTAAAAAAGATGTTGCTGCAGGAGGGGAAAGGAGCTGGCTGGGTAGTGGGCAGGATGTAGATCCAGAATGCCACTAATTTACACATCAGACAGGGGTAGATGTGTGAGGGAGCCTGGACCTTGGCCAGCAGCCTGACAGCCTGACAGCTCTGTCAGCCATGGTCACTTTTCTCGCCAGATAAACTGCCATTATTGCTGCTTCAGTCAATTAAATTTTCCATGGGCATGTCTTGCCTGATCCAAGATACATGGATGTGTGTGTATGTTAAATATCATTCCCACCTATAAAGGATCCATTTAAAATTGTGTTGAGTTAGTGGGCAAGATTTAAAGAGGTCACCCTGTGAATGAGTGAAGGTTTTTATTCTGTTTGTGTCAGGAAGAAATGTAAACCAGGAGAGAAGAAAAACTATAGCTTGTTTTCTGGGTTATATTCAGGTGACTGATCAGCACTGTCCACCATATTCCTATGTAGAGGCCACTGTGTCTGTCAGTGGTTTTATGAACTGCCTGCATCAAAATCAGAAGTAGGAGAGATTGTTTTTTAAAAATGCAAGTTTCCAGACTCTACCCCAGACCAACTCAGACTCTGGGAATGGGGCTGGGAATCTGCATTTTAAAAGTGTGCCAATTGATTATTTTGCACACTGTAGTTTGGTAATAAATGCAAAAGTAATTATTTAAAATAAACCACTACTAATTTCCCCCCTTAAGAAAATTCAGATTTACAGAATAGATTATTTAGATCATAGAGAGTCATACTGAAGAACGATTATTTATATAATGAAAGAACTTCCAGGATTTTAAAAAAATAACAAACTGCTATCTTAGATGTAATATACAAATATATAAATTTGCCAGCTGTATGCTACATACTTTTGGAAAATATGCCTAATATAGGAAGTGAGGAATTCTTGATATCCAAAGCAAGGTATATAAAAATAATGACAATTTTATTATACTTACTCTATGGCCAGGCTTGTTTAAAAGATTTATAAATATTATTCATTTAACCTTCACAAAAACCTTATGAGGTAAGTAGTAGTATTGTCCCCATTTTACAGATGATGAAACTGAGGCTTATAACATGACCAAAGCCACACAAGTAGCAAGTGGTAGAACTGGATTTGAATACAGGCAGTCTTGCTTCAGAGTCAAACCAGTGCTCTTCACTACAACGTTGTGCAGATTCTCATCACAAAGCAACTGATACTAGTTATTAGAAAAGTTGAGTGATAGTGAACCTGAAAAGATTATTGTTGAGCCAACATGATAGAACACTAGACTAAGAAACTAGTCTTAGGTTGAGTTCCATATCTGCCAGGGACCAGCGAATCACTTATATTCACTGGTCTGTCTCCCCATCCATGAAGTCAGTGGGTAGGGCTATATAACTCCCGGATGTTATGTATGTTTTTTCATAGAAATTGTGGCATGCAGTTAACGTATTTTATATACGTGAGCTTAGAAAGGACATTGATGATACCTGGACTATCTCAGGCCTGTGTGTTCTTCAAGTGTTTTACCACTCTTACTTGAATGCCCAGTTGGTGATAAGGTAGCTTATAGCAGTTTTGTAGTGTTTTTCTTTTTTCCTTTTCTCCTCTTCTCCTCTCCCCTTGCCTTTTTTATTTGTTTGTTTGCACAAGTTCCTCAGTTCTCATATGTAACCTCTTGTCTACCCTTACCCAGTCTTTGAATTCTCACATAGAGCATTATGAGTTAGTATGCCCTATTTTGAGTCTTTGTGTTTATCTGTTTTCCAAAATATTTTGTTTTCATTTTCTGAAGAAAATAGAAAATATTTATCTAGAAACATCATGTTGCCCTTTCTCTTCTTATACGTCCCTTATATTAAAAGAAAATTATCTTTGATTACCTCTTCACCAGAAAGAAGGGACCATTTTCAAGTGGAATCTTTTGGTCAAGCCCTTTATTTAATCCTAATAATTCTCCAATTGTGATGACTTTGTCAGAGTTCATCTGGGCCTTAGTCATTCTAACAGGGTTAACAAGTGTGTCAGATTATCATGTCATGGCTGTAATTGACTTTGGCTTTGAGGTTTTCCTTCATAATAAACAATGGGCCCTGAGCCAGAAAAGCTTGTGGTTTATACTCACATACTGATGACTAAATAATGCAAGTGATTTCCCCTCATATTCGTTCCATTACCTGGAAGCTGACTTTTTGCTTTTTGAACGAACCATATCATAAGGATATCTGTAATTAAAAAGAATTTGACTTGTGGATTGCCATTGCAGCTGAAAATATTTTGACAACCTCACTCTGGCTAAGTGCTACAGGAAAAGGAGTGTAGAAGGCATGGATTACAGCTTAGTCAGAAGAGAAAGGACAGTCCTGGCTAATGCTTTAAATCCCTCACAGACATACACTATACCCAAAAATGCTCTTTTAAAAGATTGCAGGAGGAAACTTTATTCATTACTGGATGTTCTGCACAGAATTCCACTGGATGGAAACACTGAAGGTGGGACTTAGTTTCTATTGGGCTTCTTTCATTTTTATGCACACAATTTCTAGAAAAGACTCATTTGGATAAATAACCTGAATAACTCAACTTTTTAAAAAATATTCAGAAGGGGAAAATTAATCATCACAAAGTATTAGATAATCAGAATTTATAGATTTGAGAAAGACGTTTATTTAAACTTTTATATTTTCTCAATGAAAACATATTAACTCTTCCACAAATGCAGAGTTTACTGAAGCTAAAACAAAATAAAACAAAAAACCCTTCAGCCCTCCTCTGATTACTTTATTTAATGGTTAGCAGCAATAACTATGTTGATAAGTAATCTCCTCTCCTTTTCTTGCTAACTCTGGTAAACAAGCTGACAAGTGAAAAATGTTTACTTATTCCCCAAATCAGTTAATCAACCTGGAAAACACAAGTTTCATAACAACATTGTTTCACAACAATGTAAGTTTGGGTTTTAAATGAACATTTAGAAAAATGGGTAAGCTTGGGCCATAAACCAGTAAAAGAAATATTTTGAATAAAGCTGATTTCAATAAAATGAATATATTACTGGTTCTCCAGTGAGGTTTACTTTTTCCTCATTAACCAGCCGAACACCGACGTTATACATTTGACTGAATGGAATGTTCTCCTGACCTCTTTCTCCTTCAAGGAAATTATTTTCTAGACTTTTGGGGGGACAAGGAAGATAGACTTGCCATGAGGCTTTAAGTTTGAGTTGAAAGCTTCCTATTTCTTGAGAAATGAGGTATAGAATTCTGAAGAAATTAATTAAATGGGTGGGTAATGGAAATGCTTCCTCAAAGCAATGGAATATATTTTGTTCATATTATTTATTTATTTGTATATTTCCTGAGTTTCTGCCATCTTTTCAATGTATTTTCGTTTTGATTTGTTCTAGTCTTCCTTATAGAAGTACCTAACAGACTCTATATTAAAATCAGTGTACAAATTACATTTCTTTAAGGACCCCAGAAGAGAATCCATTTTGTGACCAGTGACAATGTTAATAAGGACCTAGAGGAGTTTCTGATGGCTTTATAACAGGAATTTCTGGACCAACTTTTAAGTGTTTTCACAGCCATTTGCAGTTTATCTTTTTGCATGTGCCATTTTACTCCTGCTTGTCATTGTTGATTTATTTTTATAGTAATTTTCTATGCCAAGGGCAAATTAGGCCATCCCTCAGGGAAGAAATCTAGTTCTATTCTTACCTCTGCTAGAGTTGCCAAATCATCTCTTTTCCTCGTTCTATTGATAAAATGGTAGCTAAGGAAATCTGTTTAAATGATTTTAAAAAATCTTTCTCATATGTGAATTTCCAAAACTTTTTCAAAAGAATGTCTGTTGGAAATAAATTCAAAGGTAAAAATTGCTGAAAAGAAAGAATTGCTGAAAAGTTTAAAACTGTGATTCTCCCACTGTGCTCCTACAAAACACTGGGATTCCCAAGTCTAGACAGAGATTTCAGTGTGCTGAAGTTGAATCATCTTTTTTTGAGGAACCTCCTCTTAATTCAGCAAATAACATACAGCTCTTACTGAAGGTTTTTGAAGCTTCTTGAAGCATATTCCTATGCTTCAAGAATATTAGTTTGGGGGGCAGGCTGGACTGGAATGAGGGAAATTTCCTTTTGTGGGGCACCCTCTCCTTTACCTCCCCATCCCAAGAGTTAAAGACTGCCCTTTAAAGGGTGGGCCTATGAGAATGTAGCCCCAAATTTCATTCCTTCACCAAGTCTTCAGTAGCATCTTACCAAGCTAACTTCTCCACAAAGGTGAGAAATATTTTCCCACAGTTGGAGGAAGCTCATCTTGTAAAAACTCATGTTAAGAAGACAAATTCTTACTACACAGCCTGGTTTCAGAGCCTTGCTTTTCTCCTCTTTTTCAAGCTAGGGCAGGGGTGGTGCTCTTGACAGGTGCTACTCACAGTAGGAGGCCAGGGACCAGTGCTGATGAGATAAGTGTAGAAATTGAGGCTAGGCACTTAGAAAATTTTAACACAATTTAATATATCTGTTGAATCAAATTTGCATTTTTGTTTTGTAGTCTTTTTAATTTCATTTTTCTAGTAATACAATACTTGTCAACAAGGGATTGGAAATTAGAAATGGAAGGCAGGCGCTGCACCTGGATGGTTTAAGAAACACTGCTTAGTGGCAGTGCTCCATAAGTGTTCATCAGTTATAACAAATGTACCACACTAATGAAGGATGTTGTTAATGTGGGAAAGTGTGGAAGGGGTAGGGAGTGGGGCATATGGGAATCATCTACATTTTTTATGTATCATTTATGTAATCTAAGCATCTTTTTAAAAATTCTTTTAGAAGTGAA
>JAQZBX010069629.1:0-15555 GCA_029593785.1 Cabassous unicinctus | reverse complement strand
AGCGAACCCGGGGCCTCTCATATGGTAAACGGGTGCGCTATCCATTACGCCACACCCGCTTCCTGCCGTGAGGTTGCTGCATCAGCCCACCGCACCGCTCAGGCCGGCGTGCCCTCACAAGGAGGCCTCGGGACGCGAACCCGGGCCTCCCATATGGTAAACGGGGGCTCTATCCACTGAGCCACACCCGCTTCCCCAACAATAACATTTTAAGTACCATTTTTAGGACTTTTCCTCTACTTGCTACCAGAGCAGAGACAAACTAAATTTCTTTTTTTTGTTTGTTTGTTTCTTTTCTTTTCTGTTAGCGTGCAACGTTCTGACTACTTGAATACATTTGAATTCATGGACAAACTTGGAGGAAACTTGAAAATAAAACTAGCTCAGGCCAAACTTTCAGGTACTTCAGCTTAGGATGCTAAGGTGTTTTTTTTTTTTTTTTTGGTAACTAGGTCCACTGGCTTACATTTTTCTGTATAACTCTCAAGGGTAAAGGCAAAAATCAATTTTTGATAATTTGTTTAGGAGCCAGAAGTTTATCTTTTCTATAAGTTTACAATCTTTTTCTTATACCTACATTTATTGCCACTCTCATGAATGTGGCAAGAGACTTTGTTCAATCTTTTCTAGTAGCAACCTGGGAATTACTTTAGTACTCATTTTGTACTACTCTTAACTTTTTCTCATGTTCAGAAATAAATGACCAAAATCAAGGGTGCTTGTTTTGAAAGCCACAGTATTGTTCCCTAAAACACGTGTAAAGTAGAAATTTACTCCCTTCCCTTCCTCATTCCATTCCAAGAAGTGGAGCAGTGTCCTGGACATGCACATGATCTGGAGCAGAGCACATGCGTGCCAGTAAAACTGTTGAAGACACTGCGGTCATTTTTGTGAAGAGTTCTTGTTGAATGTTTTAAAAATGCTGAACATTTTTGAAGCCACAGAAGAGTTTGGAATCCAGATTAATAAGATCTGGAGATTTGTCCTCAGTGTTTATCCCCTCATCCTTGTCTTGTGTGACCTGAGTATTATGCTACCCTAACGAGCACATTTCATCCAAGTGCAATAATGCAAGCTGCCCCCTTTTTGGACTTCTGCTGGCCTGTTTTGTTTCTTGTATATATATGTAATTTTTCAGAAGTTTGTGTTCAACACTACTCTAGTCATGTTCTTCATCTGAACTGTTAATTTTAATAAAAATTCAGTGCTAATGTCTGTTAGAGACTTCTGAGATTTTATTTACCAAGCACACTTTCTTTAGATGCTAGGCACCTTGCTAGGTCCTAGCCATAGGAATTTGATTAAGAAAAAGTCTGCTCTCAAGGAGTTTACTGTGGGGGAGATGCATAAGTAAACACAGAGTTATAGGTGGATCCTACCTTGAAAGGGAAAGAGAACCAAAGGTAGAAACAAAGAGGTAATTAAGGAGTATTGGGAATAGATTCTGTGGACATGCTAAGGGGTTTAGGCATCATCTTGTAAGTTAGTAGGGAGCCAATGAAGGCTTTTAAGAGGGAAGGCACATGATTGTATTTGTATTTTAAAAATAGCACTCTGGGCAGCTTTTAAAAAGAATGGAGTGGGATGATGAGCACACTTAAGAAAGAAGAGCAGTTGGGAGGCTATTGCAGTTCTTCAGATGGGAAATGATGAAAGTCTGATCGGGGACAGTGGCACTGATTGATGGGGCTTGGTGGGACCAATAAGATGTGGGGGTTGAGGAAAAGGGACAAGTCAAAGACGTTTCCCAAGTCTCTGACTTCACACCTGGTGCCTCCACATCTAGTCCACATCCCAGCAGCCTTGGGAGGCAGGCTCCAGTAAACTTTTCCACTCTTAAACCACAAAGATCAGTGAGTTAGAGTGGCTGTCTCTCTCTTTTTTTTTTTAATCCCCCCACCCCCACTACTTGCTGTCTGTCCATTCATTGGACAATCTTCTGTGTCTGTTTCTTGCCTTCTCTTCTCATTTTTCTCCTCCAGGATTCGATCCTAGAGACCTCCAATGTGGGAGAGAGGCACCCTGTCACTTGCGCCACCTCAGTTCCTGGATTCTGGCATGTCTCGCCTTAGCTCTCCCCTGCGTCTCTCTTGTGCTGCATCATCATGTGCTGCGTGGCTCAGCTCGCTTGTGGCTCGTCACACGTGGGCCCGACTGGCCTGCTTGCCTTTTTTTAAATTTTACCAGGAGGTCTCAGGGATCGAGCCCGGTTCCTTCCATATTGTAGATGGATGCCCAACCACTTGAGCCACATCTGCTTCCCGTCTCTTGGCTATCCCTAGTCTTCCCTCTTGGTGGTCTTAGGGTCAGACCCCAGACACTGCTTCAACAAAAATCTTGAAGGGCCAAAGAAACATAGAACTTTTCGGAATCATATGGGATGGGGCCTGATGCAGGGTGAACTTTCCATCCGTTTACCTCAGTACCAACCTCTAGAGATACACTTCAGTCTAGACCCGCCCTCTGACTTGACAGGAGACCCTCTTGAAGTAGAGGAGGCTCACAAGGCTTGGGCAGTTTATTCCTGACCAAACTGAAGTTAGAATCCAGCCCACATAAACTCTCCTGTGAGCAAAAAAACACAAGCATGTCTCACATGAGGTCATCCAAGTCACCCAGGGAAGCCACTTATGTGACACATTCTCTAAAGAAGAGAGGACACTGAGGCTATCAGCTTATTCAGAAGAGAGGCCTTGAATCACTCTTGGGCCACCAACCTTATGTGATAATTAGGGTCACTAACTGGGCAACATGCAAAAGGCTATGGACATGGCGTTACTCTTCAAAAGAACAATAGACAATACAACTAGGAAGCAAATAATACCACCCATCAAAAATTGCATGCAACCAGCATCATATTGTAGCACAGAATGACTGTGACGTGAGATGATCCTGATACACTGTCTCCAATCTTTGCCACTTACTAAAATCATCTAGTGATGAATTAAATTGGAACCTCTTGTGATGGAGCTCGAGTCTGGTCATTTTTAAACATTCACTCAACCTTAAATACTAAGTAAGTGAGAATGTATTTAACAAAAGATATGGCACATAATAGGATAGCCATGATTCTCATTTCCTTCCTTAGGGATTATCCTGAGTAATTTATTTGTAAATAATCAAATTTTGTTCTCTATGTTCTGTTTGCAAATTTAAGAATGTATTCAATGGGGAAAATATTTCTATCAGATAAGAAGGGAAAGGAAGCTGTTGAACATCAGTTCTTTCTACATCCATATTTTCTCCCATTTGGTTCTCACCAAAACCTAGCAGATTGGTTGTACATTATTGACTTTTAATGACAAAGCACAAGATTAGAGAGGTTAAGTAACTTAGTGGTGGAGCTGAGATGCCCTTGAAAAGGACCACAGCTCGCTCTCTCTGGAAAATAGATATTTTAACCTCAACATACTGGTTAAATATAGCATTCCTTTGGAACAGTAGTGTTCATTCAGATTATTGGACATTTGGCTTTTCATCAAATGCAAATTGTTTGAACACTTTAAACTTTATATTCAAAAAATATTTGTCAAAAAATTTTTTGCATTCTCTCATTTAAACTTAATACCATCTTTTCAGAATTTTGACTGATCCATTTGCCCACTTCTGTTGATAAAAATTCTTAATCAATTTAAAGTGTTTTGTTGCACTATCCATTTGTTCCCTACAGCAGCCCTTGTAGTAGGCGGAGAATCTATCATCACCAATGATATATTAGGAAAGAATTAAAGGCATTGAGAGGCTTTGATCAAGGTTGCAAAATACATCGGTGGTCATTTTGGATTGGATCCTGGGAATCCTTATTGCTGAGCTAGGGCTCTGTGCAAGTTTTTAGGTTTGGATGGAAGAAGGAAGCATCACAGGGAACAAAATGATGGCACTGGATTGCCTGATTTTAAATATTCCCCCCAGCACTTGTGACTATCCCAGGAGTGGATCAGGTAAGTCTGGTAACAAAGTCCCGTTCCAATGCCAGTCAGGCCCAGCATTTGGCCAAGAACCAGTTAATTTTCTAAAATAACCAGCATTGGAACAGTTGCTGACCAGTACATCCCGAGGCTAATGGTTACTTTTGTAACACTAGAGGATCAGAATTGTTGACCTGGAAAATGGCTATTGATTAGCACAGTATCGAAGTCGGTGAGATCCAGGAACAGGGATGATGAAAGTTCCAGAATTTGAAATTCTCTGTGTTACGAGGTGCCATTTCTTAGGAAGAATTTTTAACTGTGAATATTTTAAATTTAATTTTAAAAATTCACATCAGAGCTCCCCTCTATTTTTGCTTGATAACATAAAATCCTTCTAAGACATGCGGAGCAGGTGTAACTCAGTGGTTGAGCACCTGCTTCGCATGTATGAGGTCCCAGGTTCAATCTCCGGTACCTCCTTAAAAAAAAAAAAATCCTTTTAAGACATTCCTATCAGCCTCCCATCTTCCATTTGAATATATATGTATATTAAAAAATTTCCTCAAATTAAGGGTCCTGGCTATTTTGGTTAAGAAGATAAGATTACAAACTAATATAAAAATATTAAGGAAGGTGTTGAGTAGTCATATAAATACTGATAAAAACATAGTCTTATTAGCTTTATCATATTAGAGGGCTTTATTTCATAGTTCATATTTCTAATTTTAAGGATATTCTACCTTCCAAACTGCTAATTGCTATGAAACAAGAAGCCCAAAGAACTGAAATTATATGGTCTCTCAGACTCAAGGAGGTAAATTGTGCAGATATTGTAGCATTTTTAGTAACTTTTAATTTCAACATAATTTCAAATTTACATAAAAATTGTAAGAATATTGTGAGGAAATCTCATAATTTTTACCTCAATTTTTCACTTTTGTACCATTTGTTTACTGTATCATTCTTTCTCTCTCTCTCTCTCTCCTACACGCACTTTTTTCCCCTGAACCAGTTGAGAGTAATTTGTAGACATCATGCCCCTTTACCCCTAAATACTTCAGTGTACTTCCTAAGAAGATGGACAGACTCTGAGATAACCACGGGCAATTTTCAAAATCAGGAAAGCTGACATTGACACAGAACAATACAATCCCTATTCAAATTTCAACAGCTGCTCTAATAATCTTTATGACTTCCACTCCCCTACTCCAGGATCCAGCTCGTGATCATACTTGCATTTAGTTGTCATGTCTCTTAAATATTTTATATGAAACAGTTCCTTGCCCATTCTTTGTTTTTCTTAACCTTGACATTTTTAGCAAGTACAGGTTAGTTATTTTGCAGAATCCCTCAGTTTGATTTTGTCTGATGTTTCCAGGTGATTAGATTCAAGGTTTGCATTTTTTACAGAAATACCACTGAAGTGACGTAGTCACCTCCTAAGTGTATCATAGTAGGGTGCTGGTTTGTCGCAATTGTGATTAGCTTTACTTGTTTGGTAAGGTGGTGGCTGCTTTGTTTCTCCACTGTGAATTTACTGTTTTTCCCTTTGTAGTACATAAGTAATATGGGGGGAGGTAGTATGCAAATATATTGCTCCTCATCAAACTTCACCCATAATTTTCACATCTACTGATAATTTCACTCTATCATTCCTTCTATAGTTTATGTATATATGGATATAACATATAAATGTAAATATATAGTATATATTTCTATGAAGTACATGTATATTTATATTCCACTGTAAAGAACTGCTTTTCCTTCTCCCCCATTTATTCATTCATTTATATTAGTATGGATTCGTGGATTTGTATTCTATTCAAGGGATTATAAATCTATCACTAAAATTATTTATTTGGAATCTCTAATTATCCCAGATTTGGTCAGTGGGAGTCCCTTCAAGCTGACTCCCATTAGCATTGTAACATTAGTATTTTGCAATCAGTTAATTTGGGTAAAGAAAGATAGTGTCCTGTATATTAGATCACCCAGTATTGTGACCCCCTTTTCTTTAGCGAGGCTTCCTCTGAGAAGGGCCTTGATAAGTCATCTTCCTTGCCTCCCAGTAGAGTGTATTGGTATTTACTTTCCTTTCAAATCTGCCCTCTCCGTGGCTCAGCAGAAAATGTTGTTGGAAGATAGCCGTTTTCAAGATGGATCTCCAAAGCTGGAAACTTATTTAGCAATTTAAAGCTAGGATCAAGGGATAGGTCTGGATTAGAAGCAAATGACGGTGCTAGAATGCTAGAGGCACCAATTCCTGACCCCTTGGAGAGATGGGTATATCTACTTTAAAAATTCTATTATTAAGACTAAATTACAGAGTCCATGGGATGTACATTTGGGTGATATTTAATTGGGGGGAGGGGGAAGAAGACTCTGATTGGGACAGGGCATGATGATTCTTGAGGTATCTTGCAGTACTTTATTAAGCTAGACATTTGTCTTGGGTGGTTTACTGTACTCATTTTGCAGTAAAAGTTTAAAAAATAATATATTATGAAAATACTCTGAATCCATTGGTCTAATTGCTTGCATAAGACCACATTTTCCCAAAACAAATCCAAGAAGTTTTTCTCCAGTGTTGGTTTGCCTTCCTGCCAACAGGATGGTTCGCCTTTGGCATAATGACACAATTCCAGTTGCATGGTCTTTGATCTTTTCAAATATGAGCTAGAATGTTTCTATGTAAGAAGATGATAACTTCACCTGGGCCTGTAATTTTAACTGGACTGTACGTTATGAGTACAGACACTTGGGGGGGTCCTTGGTTAGCTTTTTGGATCATTATTCTCTCACCTTGATGAATCCATAAATTTCTTGTTAGCAGTATTTGTGCTTAAAACTTTGATTTGATTTCTGCGTGAGAATTATCCTCTTCCTGATTGGCCTTGCTTTGTTTTATCTGGAAAACAGTGCCTTGTGCATTATTTATTATGTTCAGAGACTAAGCTTCAAGATATATTCTAACATGTGAATCACATTTCGATTTACAAAACACAAAGGTTTACCAAATTCAAAGTTTTCTCCTATTTTTTTTCCTACTTCAAGAGCTTTTCAGACATTTCTTACAGGATTTTGACACTGCAAATTTCCCAAGTAAACTCTAAAATTTTTAAGCTATGATAGAGCCTAAAAACTTAATTTTCACCCTGACTTTTTATTCTAATATTCTAGAACTACTCTCACCTATTTAAAATTTTCCATATTTTCTGGTTGCAGTTACTTCTTTTGCTGGAATTGCCCAGGGAATATAAGGCACCCAGTTTATTTTTCTTTTGATCATATTTTTATATTTATTGTTTGAGATAGCCATCCTAGTGGGTATGAAGTGGTGTCTAATTGTTGTTTTGATTTGCATTTTCCTGGTGGCTAATGATGTCAAGTATCTTGTCGTGTACTTATAGGCCATTCATACATCTTTGGAGAAACCACTATAAAGCCTGGTTAATAACTATTAACTCTAATTTACTACATATATACATCTATACCTATCATACATGGTCTAGGTCTATGGTAACCATATTATGAAGAAATACAAGTAAGTGTTTTATCATCTGGAGTTTTGTATACTATTTTGTTTAATCTCAGTTTATTTTTTTAGTAAATCTTCTAAGTTAGGGGAGGAGGTTTTGCATGTCTTTGGAATGTCAGTATGTCAGCTTACATATTATCCACTTGAGCGAAAGCTTTCACTGATAATCTTCAAAGAAAAAAGAGGAAAATGCATCTAAAAGAGCACACTTTTTGAATCTGAGTGATTTACTTAAGGTACCACTGTCAAAAAATAGAGAGGTCTCAAGAAGATTGCTAGTTCCAAGGCCAAGAATAAATTCCATTACAGACACGATGAATTTGAGATAGGTAGAATATCCAACTGGAAAATTTCAAACAGGATTTAGAGATGATGAATTGAAGTCAGGGCCAGAGATGTTGACAGCAGTTGAAGTTTGGAAAATAGACAAGCTCTGACAAAGAATAGCAAAATGAGAATAATAGATGGTCAAGGGCTGACCACATTTAGGAAGCAAGGGGAGTCAGCTAAGGACAAAGAAGGAACAAGATGAAAGTTAGATGGAGAATCAGGGGAGAAGTAGAAAGGGGTAAACATTCAGATCAGGTATTAAAGAGAAACATCAAGATAGATGAAAACTGTAAAACTATCATTGGTAACTCTTGACAATCACACCCTAAAAGGCATCCAAAGATTTTTTAATAAATATTTTACTCATTTATTCTAGGCTTATCACAGTCCAATCTCTTGTATTGATATTCTTTGCCATCTATGATTAGGAAATACCTTGAATAAATCATTATCAGAAGGGAATGAATGAAATATAGGTATCACATAAACAATTATTCAAATTTCTAAGAGAAATTCAACTCCTATTGAACTCCAAACCTATTCATTCATTCATTCAATTTTTTTTTTTTTTTTAAGTCCACTATATGCCAGGCACTTAACTAAGCAATGGGGGCACTGGTGAGTAAGCTTTGGTCCCTGCCCCCTTGAAGCTAATATTACATCATTTACTACACAAAAGACAGGGAGAATGGCAAGTTTATGTATAAGTCTAGAATGGCAGTTAGGGCCCATGTATACAAATTATACAAATTGTACAACTTATGAAAAATAAAAATGAATGCATGTATTATTTCAAGAATAATGTCAGTTGCTCATAGAAGATCAAGTTTTATTGTCTACTCAAATGCAAATTGAGTCGGCGCTTTTGAAGTTTTAGCTGGCATAATTTTATCTAATCATTGTTTTCTTAATCTGATCTGTGTAAACCTTATGGAAAATAAATTAGTCAATAACATACTGTAGGGGTAAAGAGAGGTAGGAAAGAAATAAAAGAAAATAGGAGACTGAATCCCTAGAGAGTCCTGAGATGCTGAGAAGGTGACAAATTCTTGACATATGTTAGAGGTGTGGGTGGAATATATAAACTAGAGTCATGGAAAAGCATTGTAAGGATAGTTCTACACGAGATTAATAACCATAGCATTTATGCTGACAGTCTTCAGCATTAGAAAGTAAACTGTGTTCTGGATGCATGGTTTTCTGTTAAGAAGATTAAACTTATACTAGTTTCATCACATGATTGCAAGCTTGCAACT
This sequence comes from Cabassous unicinctus, assembly GCA_029593785.1. Lineage (NCBI taxonomy): Eukaryota > Metazoa > Chordata > Mammalia > Cingulata > Chlamyphoridae > Cabassous > Cabassous unicinctus. The sequence continues at coordinate 6,520 of JAQZBX010069629.1, read as the reverse complement.
GGATTGTTTAAAAACTTTGGATAATGCAGTTATTGGGCATGAGAACACAATTCCTTGGGGAAGCAATGTAGTAAGTCTTCAGTTTCTAGCTAGGGTAAAAGTCGAGCGAACTCTCATTTGTGTGTGTGCTCTTTTACATTTATTTTCATTAAATTCCCACCACAATCCAACACTGTATTTTACCCAGGAGGAAACTGAGGCCCAGAGAATAAAAGTGACCTGCCCAAGATCAGATATAAGTAGCAGAACAGAGCTCTAACTACTATTTTCTAAGTGCATCTAGACAAAATGTTCCTCAAAACATGAACCAAGGACCACCTACATGAGACTCACCATGAATGCAAATTAAAGTACTGATTCCTGGTCTCCATCTACTGATTCAGACTTTGGAGGTAGGGCTCCAGGAATCTCCGTTTCACCAATAAAGCTTCCAAGAGTCTTATGAATGCTAAAGGCTGAGAATCACAAAAAGGAGTTAGGAGAAAGCAACCAAATATTATGAATTTACCTGAAGTTCAATGGCTAATATCAGCCATTTAAAAAAAAAAAAGGATGAGGATGATTAATTGCAATTACTCCCTAATGGGTACAATTTAAAACAGCACAATGAAGTGTGTTATTTACTTTATGCCTCTTGCTGGCAACAGTAATTTTCCTTTGTAGGAGACTTTCTCTGATGTCCACAATCAACTCCTTTCCCTTCTCCCACTTCTAAGCCACAGACTCTCTCAAATGGTTACACTGGATTTGGTGTCATTGCCATTCCTTTAAGAACTCCTAGTAGTGGCATTGGGAGAGTGGCAGTGGCAGCTGTGGCCCTTTGTAGAGCAGGGTCATTTGTAAGTCAGTAGTTCTCCATTCTCTGGCTACTTTGCCCTAGTTTCCAGGCAACTCTGATATTTTCCCCCAGAATCTCTTGAGTAAAATTCACACTTGAATTTAAAACCACTTTGGATATGAACATCTAAATGAGAGAAGCCATTAATCATAGATACATCAGGACGTATGCTATCACAATATTGTCACAGCTGCAGCAAGAAGACATAGTGAGCCCAGTTTATATTTTAAAGTTGTTTTGTGATAACTCAGACAGAGTTTGAATTGATGATGTAGAAACTGTTACATCGTGTGTGTGTGGGTATGTGTGTGTGTGTCTAGAATTCTGCTTTCCCCAGCATCCCTTTCCACTTTTCCTTCACATGTAACAATTTTTATTCCCAACTCAGATCATCAAATCATCCATTTTGGCTGCTCCGGAACACTTATGTATGGCTGTACATACAAAGTCATGATTTTCAGATGGAGTGTTAATTCTGCTTAAAAACATTTTTACATGACTCCTTCTTGTATTCGTTTCCCATTGCAATTTTTTCTCTTTCCCAGGTGGCAAGCTCCTGTTCACAGATAATAATCTAGCAGCTCCCATTAATAGAGCATCTTTTATGTGCATACGTTATATTTGCCTTATCTTCAGTGATCTCAACAGCCATGTAAGCTCTGTATTCTTATCCCCATCTTATAGACAAGAAATCAGAGAAGTCACCCAGTTACGATGGAGCTGGCATTTAAATGTGTTCCGGCTTCTTGGCCAGGCTGCTTCTTAATACAGAGTGCTTACAGCTTATGAAGGGCTTTCACACATATAACCACACATAAAATTTTCTCTATCATTTCTCTCTTTCTGTGTAGGGATTAAGTATGACAGAGCAGCTTGACGGGGCAGAGTCAGCCACAGTGAATCCAAACTCCCTGGCAACTTCCAAAAAACTTGCAGATCAGGGAGGGGCAAGGACCAGAACCTAGTGGTTAATGATTTGGCAATTTCTAAAGTCTGAAGTTGTAGGTATTTTTCCAAACGCTGCATTTTATTGCAGCAGCAGCAGCCCTGCCCTGCCCAGCCACTAGAGTCAGCATCTTTGTTTGCAAAGGGCCCTCCTGGGTTTCCCACCTGGCACTAGCCCTTGAGGCAAGGTCAGACTCCTGGGAGTGGTCCCAGGACACCAGGCTCCTGCCTCCCCTTCTGCCTATTCTTCCTTCCAAGAGTTGTCTGCTGGCCTTACTCTAGAGATACTGACAATAAGGATGTTGTCAGGAGCCAAGCATAGGGTGATTATTATTTAAAAAAATAAATGGAAGTAGTGAAAAGGGGGCCTCAAAGATACCTTGATTTAGCATACTCTACGCAAATTGAGAGAAGGCAGAAGTAAGGCATTTTATAATGCTGGATATTACCAAATGCACTTCCAAAATAGTTCAATCGACAAACACTCCCCAATGAAGGAATGATCTTTGCAGGGAGATTAGCACCCACCAATGCTTTTAGTTCTGAAAGATATAGAAGAGAAAGGGAAAAAGTCACTCTCTCTGAGGTTGAGGGCAGGGGCCACAATTTAATAGACCATCAATTATATTTAGAATATATACTTACCCCACTGGCAAACCAGGAAAGAGAGGTCATCTAAAGATGTGCCCAAGACAGAAGGCACTCCATTGCCCAAGTTCTTGTGGCTCAGAATCTCAGTCTCTGGAGATGAGAGGGAACAAGTCATTCTGTATCATTTTGGAATTGATTCAGAGCTAAATGGACTATTCTCTATCTTATTCCTTTTTTATAATTTGGATGCACAATAATATAGCAGTAGCTAAGATTTATTAAGCTCATATAAGTTCTGCTCTACTTTCTTTTCTTGGTTACCTTGTTTCATGCTTGTAAGACCCTTATGGGGCAGGTACTAGTATTTTCTCCATTTCATAAATAAACTGAGGCATCCAGGACATATTGGTGGTGTTCTGGTCATCTATTGCTGCATAATGAATCGCCCTGAAACTGCTGGGACCCCAGATGGGGCTGTCAGCCAGAACACACATGACCTCTCCATGCAGCCTGGACTTTCCCACAGCATGGCAGCTGGCCTCCAAGAGCCAGCATCCCAAGAGGGCAGGTGGAACCTGTATCCGCACCCACACCTCTCTTTTTACTTTTTATTTTGAAGTGGCAAATATAGTAATGGAGTCCCTGAACCCTCCACTCAGCTTTCTCCACTGGTGAGATTTTATATAACTGTAGAATAATATCAGACCAGGAAATTGACATTGGTACAATACTGTTACTAGGACTACAGAACTTACTTTGTTTTTTGCCAGTCACACCCACCCTTCCTCGCCCCTATACCTGTCCTGTGGCAACCACTAATCTGTTCTCCATCTCTATAGTTCTGTCATTTCAAGAATGTTGTATAAATGGAATCATACTGTATGAAACCTTCTGAGATTGGCTTTTTTCACTAAGCATAATGCCCTTGAGAGCTATATTAGTCAGGGTTCTCTAGGGAAACAGAGTCAACAGGAGATATCTGTAAATATTATGAGATTTTATAAAATTGTTGATGCACAAGTCCAAATTCCGTAGGGCAGGCTGCAAGCCGGGGACTCTGATGAAGGTCCTCGATGAGTTCCCCAGGAGACGCTGTCTGTCTGAAGTCAAGATGGGAATTCTCTCCCTGAATGCTGAAATCACTTCTCCCTTTAAGGCTTTCAACTGATTGGATGAGACATCACTCATTGCTGATGGCAATTCTTCTCAGTTGATTACAGATGTAACCAGCCATCTATGTAATCAACTCACTGATGATTAAAGTCCATAAAATGGCCTTGTATTACAATTAGCCCAGTGCTTGCTTAACCAAATAACTGGGCACCATTACCTGGCCGAGTTGACACATTAGCCTAGGTTCACAAGATCCATCCAACTATGCACATATATAAAGATTATTCATTTTATTGCTGAGTATTCCGTGAATTGCTTTTCAAGACCCAGCCTTGGAAGTCACATAGCTTCAATTCTACTATAATTACTGGCCTGTCCAGATTCTAGAGGAGGGAACACAAAATTAGAATTCTACATGTTCATTGGGAAAAAATATAAGAAAAATTAGGTGAGCAGCCTGGAATAAAAAGACAGAGATCATAATTCCCTCTTAACTCTAAAGAACTTCTGGTCTCCTAGCTTTCTATTTACTGGAAGTTTTCTATGAATGTTTATTACTTACAAAGATCTCCATACTCACTAAAGTTAGAACTATACTTTAATATTACAGGTTTCCCAAATAGTTCTGTTTTCTGCTATTTGGATTATCCTGGATATTTTACTAAGAGGAAAGAAAATCCTGGAACCGCATTTTGTTCACCACCTGAGAGTCATCACTAGCTCATAGATACCTTTGTGTGAATAAGAGAAAGCCTTCCCTTTCTCTAAGCAGATGCAGCCTGGCACCAGATCTCATGCCTTGCTCCTTGTTGCACTCATTAAGCTAGCCTACACAACCATCTTTGGCAGCCCTGCCACTCAACATTTTGTCCACTGGTTCCACAAACATTTGATTGTCTACCATGAGTCAGGGACTTTGCTTGATGCTAGAGCCACAAGAACATTCATACTGTCCTCAGGAGCTCACTGATTGCAGGAGGAGCCAGTTAAATGAGCAGATGACACAAAACAATATCGTAAACATATACCTGGGCATGTCCCGGGGGAAGGACAACCTAGACTAGGGGTAGGGTGTGGTAAGGAACAGTCCTAGCCTGGCCTGATACCTCTCCCTGGGACCCACAAATACTTCTAGTGTGCAGGACCAGGTGCGTCAATGTGACAGGATAAAACATAAACCCCTAGCAGATAAGGAGACTGCTGGTCCAATCCTTCCCCTCTTGTCCTGAGCATATGTAAACATTCACTGGTGAGCATGTTTTATGACATCCAGCTCACCCCTGTAGTAAATCTGTCCCTGGCTGAAGAGAGCAGGATTCCTCCACTACCGCAGTACATAACACAAGTGAAGGGTGCTGCATGTAGAACTCCCTGCATCAGCCACAGATTGAGACCACTGGCTCTCGGGAACTGAAGCCCACTAGTGAAGTTGACCTTGTTCTGTCTCTTCCATGTGAGTAAAATGTTGTTCCATCCAGTGCGGTGAGAGTCATACTTCTGTTGGCCACCTGACACCTGTGTTGGAGTGGGTTGACATCTCTTTAGGTGTCTCTCCTTCTGACTGACGTAGGGCAATGGCCCTCAAGGGAAGCTTCACAAAGGAAGAGTTTTCTGAGCAGAGTTTTAAAGGACAAACAGGACTCAGCCAAGGGAATAGGGGGTGAAAAGAGAGAAAAGATAAGAGGTGATCCTGGAAGTGGGCAGTGGTCACATAATGGAGGGCTTAGGGGCACTGCTAGTTCTACAGAGCCTTTTGTGTGATTTAGAAAAAGGTGTCCTTGCCCCTCAGAAGAGAGTTAGGAGAGACATCTGTATTCATTTTGAGGGCTGCCACACACACACACACACACGCACGCACACACACTATATATATGTATATATATGGCTTAAAACAATAGAAATGTATTTTCTCATAATTCTGGAGGCCAGAAGTCTGAAAGCACAGGGTAGACAGGATTGGTTCCTTCTGGAGGTTCTGAGGGAGAATCCGCTTCATACCTCTCTCCTGCTTCCAGTGGGTGCCAGCAATCCGTGATGCTCCTTGGCTTCTAGATGCATCACTCCCGTCTCCACCTCCATCTTCACATGACCTTCCTCTCTATGACTCTCTTCTCCTCTTCTTCTAAGGGCCTTTGTTGTTGGATTTAGTGCCCACCCGTTAATCCAGGATGACATCATCTGGAGATCCTTCACCTGTTACATCTGCAAAGAACCTTTTCCCCAATAAGGTCACATTCACAGGTACCAGATGTTAGGACTTGGACATGTCTTAGAGACCACAATTCAACCCAATACAGCAGTCCTTCCTCTTGGCAGATGAAGGCTCCCAATCGAGTGTGTCTAGTGTGGGGCACAAGCCACACAGGCATCACAGTAGAGCTGGCCCTCCTAAGGGGACTGAGTCTCAGCCTGCAGCAAAGCTAAACCATCGAGAAGTTCTGTGTTCTAGTGGGGTTTGACCTGATGGACCAGTTTGGAAAACTCATTCTAACAGCAGTATCAAGAACAAACCGGGGACAGGGGTAGGCATAGGCAGATAAGAGGTGAATGGGCCACACTGAATGGACAGCCTGACTATATAGGAGGAGGCTGTTGCAATAATCCAAGGGAAGAAGATCCAAGCTGTGTATGGTAGTGGGGATAAAAAGAAAGGCATCTCTATGAAAAAACGAAGAGGCTCGTAGGATTTGGAACTTGATGGGGTGGTGAGAGAAAGTTGGGAACCAAAGGTTTGGAACAACTGAGTGAATTGTGGTGCCACACACACAAAATACAGAACATAAAAGAAGTATTGTTTTGAGGGAGCTGGTTTCAGCTTGGGCCTTGTTTAAAGTGAAATATCTGAGGAAATACGTAAGTAAAACTTTTTCTAAGCAACACAGTTGGGAGTGAAAAATGATCTAAATTCCAATGATTTCACTTTATTATCCCAAGACAAACAAAAATGCAAAAAAACACAGTGGCTATGAAAGAGGGAGTTTTCTGTAATCTAACACTTCTAAACTTTCACACTCCCACTTCTTTTTTTTTTTT
>JAQZBX010069628.1:0-15552 GCA_029593785.1 Cabassous unicinctus | reverse complement strand
TTTTTTTTTTTTTTTGGTTACTGCATGTTTGGAATATCTTTTCCCAGCCTTTTGCTTTCAATCTACTTGTATCCTTGTGTCTAAGGTGAGTGTCTTGAAATCATTGGCGAGATAGCTCATATTTTCTTACCACTCTACCAGTCTGTGTCTTTTGATTTTGGAGTTTAATCCATTAATATCCAAAGTTATTACTCTAAAGGCAGCCCTTACTTCACCCATTTTGATCTTTGGGTTTTATCTGTCATATCTTATTTTCACCACTCATTTTACACTTTGCGTTACTTTCACTGATATAATCTAGACTCATTTCCAAGCCTCTCTGTCCTGTGTTTTCTTTTCAGGATTTAGCACTCCCTTTAATGCTTCCTGCATTTCTGGTTTCTTGATTAGAAATTCTCACTATTTTGGTTTATCTGTGAATATTCTAAACTAGCCCTCATTTTTGAAAGGAAATATTACCAGATATAAGTTTTTTGGCTGGCAGTTTTTCTCTTTCAGTATCTTAAATATATCATACCCTGCATTCTTTCCTCCATAGTTTCTGATAAGAAATCAGAACTTAAGCTTATTGGACATCCCTTGTATGTGGTGAATCTCTTATCTCTTGCTGCTTTCAGATTCTTTCTTTATTTTTGTCATTAGACATTCTGATTAGTATGTGTCTCAGTGAAAGTCTATTCAGATTTATTCAGATGGGAGTACATTGAAATTTTTGGAAAGAATATCTATGTCCTTCAAATTGATTGAGACATTTTACAGCATTATTTCATCAAATATTCCTCCTGCACCCTTTCTTTCTCTTCTCCTTCTGGGGGCACCCATGATATATATATTAAATGACTTCTGCTGTCATCTAGTTCCCTGACACCCCGTTCAACTTTTTTCAATTCTTTTCCTTATCTATTCCTTTGTATATTCATTTTAGGAAGTGCTGTATTCAAGTTCATTGATCCATACTTCTGCCTCTTCACATATGCTATTAAATCATTCCAGTGTATTTTAAATTTCATTTTCTATGCCTTTTCCATAAGTTCTGCTATTTTTCTATGTACATTTAAAAATTCTTCTTTGGCCTACCTAGTGTCTTCTTAATATCCTTAATCTCTTTAGCCATATCATTGGATTTATTAAGGAGATTTGTTTCATCATCTATGATTAGTTGTTTCAACTCCTTAATGTCACCTCAAGGCCTATCATTTTCCTTTGACTGGGCATATCTTCCTATTAATGGGTAGGGATTGTAATTCTTTCTTGATTTCATGGCATCTGATTACTAGAGCCATTTATTCTGAGCACAGTTCTTTTCTTTAGTCTAGAGATTTCTATTTGATTGACTTTGTGCTACAGCCCCTCTTTGAAACTTGGTTCAACTGAATTTGGAATATTATAATGGCTCATGTTTACCCAATCTGAATTTAGCCAACTCTCCTTCATTTGGTTTTGCCCTTCCTCCCTTGCTGATTGTGTTGTAGGAGCTGAGGATGCAGTTAGTACTATAATCCATGGAAGCTGAAGCTGCCTGAGTTTCTCCAGGAATTGATGAAGCTTCTCTCAACTTTCTCTCCTTCCAGGGTTAAGGATGGAGTCACAGCTATATGCAGTAATCATAGCCATGCAGGTCAAGCAACAGAGAACCACACTCAGCCTCCGATATTGCACCATTCCCCTAAATGATACGCCTGCAACCTGGTGGCAGGTTTATTAAAAAGGACCATGTCCATCATGGAAGGCTCAGTGATATTTTCTAATTGGAATAAATATATTCTCTGGATATGTGTTTGCTTTCCCTGCATGCAATATTTCTGCCAAAACTATCATCTGAGGACTTTCCAAACATCTTATCCACCAACATGGCATTCCACACAGCATTGCTTCTGATCAAGGAATCCACTTTACAAGAAATCATGTGTGGGAATAGGCACATGCTCATGGAATTCATTGGTCTTACGATGTTCCTCATCATCCTAAAACAGCTTCATTGATAGAACAGTTGAATCGCCTTTTGAAGACTCAATTACTGTGCCAACTAAGTGGCAATATCTTGCATGGCTGGAGCAATGTTTTCCAAGAGACTGTGTGTGCTCTAATCAGCATCAAGACAATGATGCTATTTCTCCCAGAATCAAGGAGTGGAAATAGGTTTGATTTAAGATTTAAGTCTTTGGGACATATATATAACAAGTTTAGTGCTAATTATACATTCAAATAAAAGGGGCAGAAAAGCCATGTGTAGAGAAACTGTAAATGAGTCTAACTCTGTTACACTGGGGAGCATAAATTCCAAAGTAATGTCCACTGACAGGTTGCTGAATTGCTGAGCTTGCCTGAACTACTTATACTGTATGGATGTCCCTAGAACTCTCAGGAGACTTGCTGTTTGAGGCAATGTTTACTGTGACAATGACATTCTGCTGAGTCATGCACAAGCATAACCTCTGGAATGACCTTCCAACTCACTTTAAAATCTCTTAGCCATAAAAGCTCATTTTATTTAAAATTTGTCCTTTTGATCAAGGTCTTTTTCCAGATGCATTTCTGGAATTGCATCTAGTTGGTGCTTGATAATAATCCCTCAGTGCCAAAAAGGCTTTACCCCAGGAGTTATGTCCCATGCCAGGGGGAATGTAGTGCTTTTACATGTTGAGTTTCACTTAGAGAGAGGTCACATTTGAGCAACAAAGAGGTTTTCAGGAAGTAACTCTTAGGCAGTACGTAATACTTGGCTACATTTCAATTTCACAAGAAAAGTTCATAAGTACAATCATCAATATCAAGGGCCTGGTATAATGATCTGTCTTCCTTCACTAGGCACTGCCCTTGTACTCAGGACATTCTTGCCATCCTATCAGAAAATTGAGCAGAACTCTCCAGGATGGGAATTCAACTTTCTTTTGGTTTGTGTGGTTCTCCACCTACCAAGACAATGCACCATGAACACGTGAACATATTCATATGTCTTAGAGGCATGCCCCAGGTGCAACCCTACCCATACATCCCCAAATCACTGACACTGCACATCTGTGATCCTCCCCTGCCACAGTTGTGACCCATCTGAGTTCCAAAACCTCTCCAAAATTGAAGTCAGCAAAGTAACCAAATAAAATTAAGAAGAAAATGATATAATAACAGTTTTAAAAATAACAAAGTACAAAAAAATAAAATTGCAATTATATAAAAAATTTGCTGCCCACTGTATGTTTACCCTTTTAATGTATTAACTATGGAAAGCCACATTGAAAGGACAGACCAGCTCTATACCATACTGCACTGGGGCTGGGCAGGGTTTCAAGGGCTCTATGAACTCTTGCTTCCTTTTGTAAAATTTATTCCACCAGGTTTTGCTTCTTTTTCTAAGATTTTTTGGGAAACAGAATTCTGGAACATCTCACAATGCCATATATTTTTTTAACCAATTATCCATTTATCAGGATTTATGTTTAATTGCAAGGGGTCCTGCAAAGTCAAAACAATATTGCAAAGGAAGGACAGTTTGTAGGTCTCACAGTCCCTGATTTTAAAACTTAATACAATGCCACAGTAATAAAAACAGTGTAGTGCTGGCAAAAATATAGACATACACACAAATATATACAATATTCTAATGATATTGCATTGTGCCCGATAGCCCACAACTGCAGCTCAGGGAGAAAGCATCTCCTGATGATGCCTTGACTGGACATATTTGCAGCCTCAGAACTATAAGCCTATAAGTTAATAAATCCCAATTATAAAAGCAAATCCATTTCTTGTATGTTGCTTGGCATCCTTTAGTATACTAAAACAATCAGTAACTTCAAAGAGACATATTTACGATCTTGCAAACCCTGACTTGCCTCAGTGCCTTCTTGTTCTTGCCCTAAATAGCACTCTGTAAACCTCTGGGCAGTGAGGACTGTTACTCAGAACATGATGCAGGCACCTAGGACCAGCTCCCTGATCTGTAAACTGTTACTATTATACTATATGGAGGGGATTGCTTCATTTTTCAGTCTTGAGCACCCATCATACTCTGATGGAACTTATTCTCTAGGTTCATGGCCAGACAATATGGTGTGGAATATCCAAATTGGGAGAGGAAATTGGGCAAGGTTTTTTGAGGATTATATGCTGTCTAGAATGACAGGTCATAGATGTTATATCTCTCAGAAGGGGAAATTCTAAGAGAGAGAATCTATAGGTTAAAAAAGAAATGTCTGGGCCAGAAATGATTGCTAAGCACTAAAACACTCAGTTCTAGCCTGTAAGGTCACAGAGAAGAAAGAAGATAAAACTGAAAATTTAAGGTGCTTTTGTGAAAGAAGTGGGACAGAAAGAAAGAAACCACAAAGCCAGGAAAATTCAGAAGTTTTTGTAAACTTTGCCTTGCCAAAGCTGGAAACACAGGTCTTGAAGGGAAAGAGAGTTTTAAGAGGTTACAATTATGCAGGAAGGAAAAAGAAAGCTTAAGAAATAAAATCTGATCATAGGAGAGTTATCTTTGTACATTTCCCAAATGAGGAACAAAAATTGAATAATGTATTAATTATTTTCCCCATACATGGAAAACTTGTTTCATTAGAAACTTTTGCCAAAAAAAAAAAACTCCTAAAGAATTTAGTTTGTAATTTATGAACAGTAGAGGCAGACTGTGTTCATGAAGCTAAACTCTAGAAGTATTTTTCAATCTACTTTCCTACCCTTGGATGCAAATTTGGTAAATGTATTACCATTTCTGCATTCAAAGACTATCAAGTACCTTTAACCCAACGTTATATCATGTATTTAGAAAGACAATGCTGTGATAAATCCATGTGACTGGAAATTTTTGTGGATAATGGGATGTTTGGCATTTGGGAATCCCTGAAATAATGAGTTCCATTCCATCTGAAAAGTATTCCATGTAGTAGAAGCTGAGGAAATGCATCAACTTATAACATGAAGAGACCCTTGAAGAAGAATAAAAATTAGAAAATTTATTTGAACTTTTAATTAAAAGAGGATTTTATTTTTGTGTTTTTTCCCCCTATTCTATTACTTGGTAATAGAATTTTATAATTGATGTGTCTCTCCTATATGTTTAATTTTAATGTTTGAAAGGCATGAAATCTTATTGTATAAATAGTTTGGAGTAGTTTATCTGTATTTTATGGCTGTAAAATATGAAGGATTGAATAAATACTAAGTATATGTTCAATCTTTTTTTCACTGATGGGTTGAAGCATCTAGAGGTGAAACAATCTATCCCAATGTTTCCTTCTTTGGGTAAAATTGAAAAAAAAATCCAACCAGTTCTCCCCAAAAGACATCAGGGTAGCAGCAGAAATAAGGAAGAGAAACCAAATGATCAGGGGAAAGGACATTTGATTAACTGTGTTCTATTTCAGTGGGGAGGAGTTACATCCCAATAATAACTTTGACGATTTATTCATGCCTTATTCATTCTTCCCTAGAAGGAAGAGCGTAATGCCTGATTTGGTGTTTGTTCTTGTTTTTCTAAAATATATTTTTATTAGAGATGTTGTGACCTTACAAAGCCATCATGTACATGTGTGGAATTCCCATACAACACCCCTACATGGACACACCACATTGGTGTGGAACATTTGATACAGATCATGAGTTAACACCATCAGAATATTAGCACCAACTGTGTCTCACAATGTACAATTAGTATATTCCTTACATAATCCCCCCCACTATTAACACAGTACATCTTTGGCATTGATGCAAGAATATTACAGTATTGCTGTTAATTATAGTCTATGTTACATTAATTGTATTTTTCCCATGATTCACCACATTCTTGCCACCTTGCAATAGTGACATACATTTTTTCTAGTTCACAAAAGGCCATCCCCATATTTGTATTATTAACCTCAATTTTCATGCACCTCTGGGTTCACTAAGTTATTCAGTCCCTAGATTATAATTTAGCTTTCTTTCCATTGACATTTATAACCCTAGACTACCCATTTCAGCCAATATCCCATTTATAAACCAGCTGAATTTGTTCTACTCACTATAATGTGTTATCATCACCTTGATTCATTTCCAAACTTTTACAGTCAAATTAATTAAAATCTCCACATATACTAAGCACCAGTATAACTTCTCAGCCCTCCTCTTATCTCCTAATAACCTATACTCTAGGTTTTAACTCAATGTGTTTACTCTTTGTATTTAGTTTATATTAGTGAGACCATGCAATATTTGTCCTTTTGTGTCTGGCTTATTTCAATTAGCATAATGTCTTTCAATTTATTGGTATCCTTGGGCCTAAGGGGAGTCTCTTGTAGACAGTATAAAGATGGCTCCTATTTTCTTATCCATTCTGGCAGTCTGTGTCTTTTGATTGAGGAATTTAATCCATTACAATTCAATGTTTTACTGTAAAGGTAGTTCTTCACCCATTTTGACCTTTGGGTATTTTCTCTCATATTTTATTTTCACCACTCTTTTTAGACTTCTAGTTACTTTTACTGATATAATATTCATTTCTAGACTCTCTTTCAAGCCTCTCTTTCCCGACTTTTCTTTTCATGCTGTTGCACTCCCTTTAGTCTCTTGGTTAAAAAACCAGTCTCTTGGTTACAAAATCTCTCAGTTTCCGTCTATCTGTGAATATTCTAAACACACGCATTTTTTTTAACAAATCAATTTTCTTGATACATATTAATAAAGCATAAATCCATCCAAAATGTACAATCAATGGTATTCAGTGTAAATACATATCTGTGCATTCATGACTTCAGTCATTCTTAGTGAACTTTCATTATCCTAATAATAATAATAATAATAATAATAATAATAAAATCATCACCTCTCAAATTCTTTATTCTTCCCAACCCAAGGACAATATTGCTGGATATAAGATTCTTGGCTATCAGTTTTTCTCTTGCAGTATCTTAAATATATCATACCTTCTGGCCTCCATGACTTCTGATGAGCAATCAACATTTAAACTTATTGGGATATCCCTTATATGTGATGCACTGCTCTTCCTGCTTTCAGAATTCTTTCTTTGTCTTTGGTATTTGACATTCTGATTAGTGTCTCAGGGTAGGTCGATCTGGATTTATTCAGATGGAGGTATGTTGTGCTTCTTGTACACAGATATCTATGCACTTGAATAGGGTTGGGAAATTTTCAAGCATTATTTCTTCAAATATTCCTTCTGTCCATTTTACCTTCTCTTCTCCTTCTGGGACACCAATGACTCATAATTTTGCATGTCTCTTGCTGTCATTTATTTCCCTGAGACACTATGCAATTTTTTCCATTTTTTTCATTTGTTTGTTCACTTTCAGAGACCATGTTTTTGAGCTCAATGATCCTATCTTCTGCCTCTTCAAAATTATTTTTACCTGACTCCAGTGTATTTCAAATTTCATTTGCTGGGCCTTTCATTCCCATAAGTTCTGCTATATTTCTATGTATGCTTTCTAATTCTTTGTCATCACCCAGTGTCTTCTTAATCTCCTTTATATTTTTAGCCATCTCATTGAATTTATTAAGGAGATTTGTTTGAATGTCTATGATTAGTTGTTTCAACTCCTTTATGTCATCTGGAAGCTTTTCTTGTTCCTTTGACTGGGCCATATTTTCCTCTTTTTTGGTATGAATTCTAATATTTTGTTGGTATCTTGACATCTGACTTACTAAATGATTTATACTGGGTGCAGTTTCTCTCTTTAGCTTAGGGTTTTCTTGCCTTTTCTCCCTTGCTGATTGTCTAGTAGGAGTTTAAGGTGTAGTTGATTCTCTAAGCTTTGGAGGCTGATGATATCTGCATTGCTCCAAGAATCTTCTACCACCTTTCTTCTCTCTCAGGAATAAAGAAGGAGACACAGATGTGTGTAGTAATCAAAACCATGCAGGCCAGGACTGTATTAGTTGCCCAGAGGGACCGATGAAGTTTCACACCCATTCTTCCCTTGCCTGGGACAAGTATGGAGATTAACATGGAACTGGCCTCTCTCCTCCCCTGTTTGAGGTGGGGATGGACCCTCTGGAGTGTCCAACAATTTAATTTGGGTGGAGATAAAGCACTAGCAGTTTCCCAGAGAGTCTGGGAATGCACCACCTCCCTCTAGTCCTATCAGCAATGGGTATGTAAACTCAGGCACCCAACAGTCCAGTTCCTGCAGGCCAAAAGCACCTGCAGATGCCCAGAGAGGTTGAGGAAACACCAGTTCCTGCTATCTTATGAGTGGCAAGAGTGGAGTCCTACACACTCATCAAACCAGTCTGTGCAGGCCAAAAGTGCCTGCAGTTACCCAGAGAGGCTGAGGGAACACATCTTCCCTCCTATACTATTGGGGGGTGGAGATGGAGCTACAGGTATCTGAGTATCCAATCTTTGCATGTTGAAAATGCCTGCAGTTGTCCAGAGAGGCTTAAGAAACACCAGCCCCTTCCTATCCTATGGGGGGAGCAGGGATGAAACCAAAAGCACCCAAAAAAACAGTCTGTGCAGGCTGAAATCACCTGCAGTTGCCCAGAGAGGTTGAGAAATCACAGTTCCACTCCTATCTTACTGGGGAGTAAGAATGGAGTCCCAGGTGTCTGAGTAAAAAGTCTGTGCTGGCCAAAATTGCCTACAGTTGCCCAGAGAGGCTGGTACTGGTCCCCCCAGGTTCTTACTTGCCAGAAGCGAGACAGGAGCGTAGGCTAGGGCTGCAATGTAACCTGGGTAGAATGAGGACATTCTCTACATTCACTGTGATTTTCAATCAGCCCTGCTTCCCCTCAAGATGGAGGTGGAGTTAAAATGTTTCCTACTGGATTCATAATGACTTGGTAAATTTCTAACATTAGCTGTTCTTAGGGTTATACTTTAGCCAGCCTAATTGACTAATCAGTAGTTGAAGTCATTGCCTGACCATATCTTCCTCCCCCATTTTTAGGAAATGTAGCTTCCAAGTCCAACCACAGAATGTTTCCTGAGGTGGCTTATGCCACTAGTAGAGGATGGGCAATGGCATCCATGGCATGGAGTGCTCTGCTCATGAATCTTCACTGTAGATGGGCCATCTCCTCCTTCCATTCTTTCAAGGATGTTGCAGGAAGCTCTCCTGGTCTCCTGGCCCCTTCCCCCCAAACAGGTGCTTTAGATAGTTCTGCATGATTACTAACTTCCCTATAGGATGAGCTAACTCTTGGATCTCCTTACTCTGCTGCCATCTTGCCCTGATTTGCTTTTGTTCAGCTGAAGTGTAAGACAAGCTTTGAGAAGTAAGTGGGTATTATGGATTGATTTCTGGATCACAAATAAATGTACTGACATCCTTACCCCAGTGATTTTGACTATGATGTTATTTGGCAGAATGTTATTTGCAGATATAATCAGGTTAGGATGAAGTCATAATGGCCTTGGATGGAACGTCATCTGTTATGATTGATTTCTTATTAGAAGAAAAGACACAGAAACAGGCACAGAAGGAAGAAAGCTATGTAAAGACATGAAGAATTTAGAGTTGTGCTGCCTCAATCCAAGGAAAACTGATTGCTAGTGACTAGAAACTGGGGAAAGGCAAGGAAGGACCCTCTTCTAGATCCTTCAGAGAGAGCAGGGCTCTGCCAATTCCTTCATTTAGGATTTTGAGTGTCCAGAACTATAAGAGAATAAGTTCCCATTGTTTAAAATCATCTCATTTATGGTTCTTTGTTATGGCAGCAGTAGGAAACTATTGGAGGGGTTCATTTATTCTCTCTTAACAGTAATCTTGTGCCTGTTTTTTCAGTTCTTTTGACCTAGGCATAGCCTCACCCTGTTTTCACACATCTATGCCCATTTTTTTAATCAGATAGTTTGTCTTTTTATTGTTGAGTTGTTTGATCTCTTTATATATCATGGATATTAAACCCTTATCAGATATATAATTGCTAAACATTTTCTTCCATTGAGTCAGCTGCCTATTCACCCTTTTGTCAAAGTCCATTGAGGTGCAAAAGTGCTGAATTTTGAGGAGGTCTCATTTATTACTTCTTTTGTTACTTATGCTTTGGGTGTAAGCTTTAAGAAATGAATGCTTACCACAATATCTTGAAGATGTTTTCCTACATTTTCTTCTAGGAGTTTTAAGGTTGTTGCTTTTATATTTAGGTCCTTGTAATATTTTGAGTTAATTTTTGTGTAAGGGGTGAGATAGGGGTCTTCTTTCTTTCTGCTGGATAAGGCTATCCAGTTCTCCCAGCACCATTTGTTGAATAGAGTATTCTGACCCAGCTGGGTGGGTTTAACAGCCTTGTCAAAAATCACTTCACTGTAGATGTGAGGGTCAATTTCTGGGTTCTCAGTTGGTAAGTCTGTCCTTAGGCTGGTACCATGCTGGGTTTTTTTGTTTTGTTTTGTTTTTTTACCAGTGTAGCTAAGTAATATGCTTTAATGTCAGGAAGTGAGAGTCCGCCAAGTTTGTTCTTTTTAAAGATATTTTTGGCTATTCAGGGGCCTTTATCCTTCTAAATAAATTTGATTATTGGCTTTTCAATTTCTGCAAAATGGCTGTTGGAATTTTTATTGGGATTGCATTGAATCTCTAATTTAGTTTGGGTATATTTGACATCTTTTTGATATATAGTCTTCCAATCCATGAACACAGAATATTCTTCCATTTATTTATTCTTCTTAAATTTCTTTTAGCAATGTTTTATAGTTTTCTGAATACAGGTCCTTTATGTCCTTGATTAAGTTTATTCCTAAATATTTGATTGTTTTACTAGCTATTATAAATGGATTTTTTTTCTGATTTCCTCCTCAGATTGCATATCAGTAATGTATAGAAACGCTATTGATTTTTGCATATTAATCTTGTATCCCGCCACTTTACTGAAACCGTGTATTAATTCTAGTAGCATTGTTGTGGAATTTTCAGAATTCTCTAGATATAGGATTATGTCATCAGTGAATAGTGAAAAATTTAATTCCTACTTTCCTATTTGGGTGCCTTTTATTTCTTTGTCTAGCCTAATTGCTCTAGTCAGAACTTCTAGCACTATATTGAATAATAATATTGACAGTGGACATCCTTTTCTTGTTCTTCATCTCAGCAGGAAAGCTTTCAGTCTTTCAACACTAGCTGTAGGTTTTTCATGTATGCACTTTACCATATTAAGAACATTTCCTTTTATTCCTATCTTTTGGAGTGCTTTTTTTTTTTAATCAAGAAAGGATGCTGTATTTTATCAAAAGCCTTTTCTGCAATAATTGTGACATTTCTTCTTCAATTTATTAAGGTGGTTTATTACACTAATTGATTTTCTTGTGTTGCTCCAGACTTTCATATCTGGGATAAAGCCCACTTGATTGTGCTTTATAATTCTTTTAATGTACTTTTGGATTCTTTTGCAAGTATTTTGTTGAGGAGTTCTGCATCTATACTCATTTGAGATATTGGTCTGTAAATTCCTATTTGTGGTTTTGATGTGCATTTCTCTAATAGCTAGTGATCTTGAGCATATTTTCATGTGCTTTTAAACTATTTCTATGTCCTCTTTGGAGAAGTGTCTGTTCAAGTCTTTTTCCCTTTTTTATTTGGGTTATCTTTTTATTGTTGAGTTCTAGGATTTCTTTATATATTCTGGATATTAAGCCCTTAGTGCATATGTGGTTTCCAAATATCTTCTCCCATTGAGTAGGTTGCTTTTTGACTTTCTTGACAAATTACTTTGACACACAAACATTTTATAACACTTGGGTGGTTCCATTTGTCTATTTTCTTTTTGTTGCTTGTGTTTGTGTATAAAGTCTGAGAAACCATTGCCTACCACAACATCTTGATGATGCTTCCCTACATTTTATTCTAGATATTTTATAGTCCTGGTTCTTATATTTAGGCTTTGATAGATTTTGAATTATTTTTGGATATAGTTTGAGAGAGGTCTTCTTTCATTCTTTTGTATATGGATACCCAATTTTCCCAGAACCATTTTTTCAAAAGGCTATTTTTTCCCAGTTCAGTATGCTTAGCATGTAAGTCAAATATCAATTGGCCATAGGTGTGAGGGTCTATTTTTGAACTCTTAATTTGATTCTCTTTTTAAATATATTTAACCTTATGCCAATACCTTGCTGTTTAGAGCCTGTAGCTTTGAAATATGCTTTAAAGTCAGGAAGTATGGGTCCTCCAACTCATTCTTCTTTCTCAAGATGTTTTTGGGTATTTGGCGCCCCCTCCCTTTCCAAATGAATTTTATAACTGGCTTTTATATTTCTGCAAATTAGGCTGTTAGAATTTTGCCGTTATCTTCCAGACAGAGATTCCAGGGAGCACAAATAAAGGAAGCAAAACAGCACCTAAGATCTCACCCCTTTTCTACCTCCTTTAATGCCCACTTTGCAAACCACAGATTGCAGGTGGACTCAGCCAATGGCATCTTGTCCTCACAAGTCTCTTTGTCTAGTTCTAATAAAAACCCTTCCTTCCTTTCTTTGCTATATGCTAGCAAACCTGGTTAGTAATGTTGTATTACTCTGGTGCTTCCCTAAAAGAGCTTGTAATCAGCTACAGATCAGAGCTTTGTATTCAGGAAAAAAAAGAACTTTAAATGAGAAGTAAGGTTACTGTATAAACCTTGCTCCTTCTGTCAATTTCACAACCCTTGTGAAGCTGAAAGCTCAAGAGAGAGTCAAATACCTGCGCACAGGGTTGCCCACAGGGTTCTTTAAACATCCTCAAATGGAATTCATACAGTCGCCACACCCTCCAACTTGACGCTTACATCCAATTACATTTAAACTTTTTGTGGTATTATGAAAATCAAAATCAAACATTAAGGATCCTCACTGGACGATATGGGAGTCATCAGGGACCCTTAGCATATTCCAGTCTGCAAATGACTGCAGTGGCTAGAACATACCCAGCTCTCTAAAGGCAGTGGCTGCTGCTGTGAAATTAGTAGATGTATCAGCTGATTTGGTCCAAGGGCACACTTTGTGGTTAAAAGAGCCACACACTGCCAGTTCTTAGTCTTAGGAAAAACCCAGGATGTGTCAACTCAAAGGCTGACCTTTTATGAAATCCTATTTGTTCTTTCCTTTAAATATCTAAATCCTCCACAGCAATACCTTAATTCCAGCACTGTATTGCCCCTGCCTGAAGGTTTACCTCAAGATCGTTAGATTGTAGTTTCTCTGTTGTAATCACTAGGTCCAGACTTAGCAAACACACACACACACATACACAAAACATCTTGATTAACCTAGACTTGATATTATTTGTAAATATGCATTATCTTAAAACAGAAACAGATAAAAATCAGGCAAGCTATGAGGTAACCATTATAGTAGATGCAATAAATTGTCAACAAGCTCCTGACCTCACCATAACCTAGAAAACTGAGGTAAAACATGTAACTAGAGGGGGCTTTTTAACTAAAGGAAAATATATTAATATTTATTCATATAGTAGATATGCATTTGGAGTAATTCCTGACTTTGAAATTTTATGTAAACAATGGAGCTTTCTGAAATCATTAGGAATTAAAAAATGGTAAATAATTATCAGAACTAATAGAACCATTGTAATCACTTAAAATATTTTTTTTTGAAAAAGAAAAATTGCTGTGGTACAAATGTTGGCTCACACTCATAGATTTAAGCAAGAATATAAGAAAAAAAGTCAAATTAGCAACTCAACAAATTGTACAAACACTAAGATTTTTTTCCTTGACTAATGTATCTCATAAGACCACTCCAAATGAATTACCTAACAGTCAGCAATATGCTTCTGACTTTAAAAGAGAGAAATGGTGTCAACAGGTTACAAAATAAATTCTTGGAATGGACTCTGGGAAGAAATGGATGGTGCCCTTGCTACCCCAGAATCCCTAAAAGGAACTACATGTGAACACGCCATGAAATTACCCATTATAGAATATAAATAAATGAAAAAGGTGACAACATCATACTGGCAGTCAGTCTTTGATATGGCAGTTCAAAATAAAGTAATCAAAATCATACATGCCAGCCATATAATGCAGACTAAATCATTAATTTATCACTGAAAGCTTTGCCCCCTCTGTTTTGGACCCTTTGAACATTGGCAGATGGACTTTACCAACCTGCACTTTCAATGGGTTATAATTATGTATATCTCATGTTTTACATGTTCTCTGAATGGGTTGAGGCATTTCCTTGTCATAAAAAAAAAATGCTACAACTGTAGGGAAAAAATCTATTAGAAAATGTTTATCCAACATGGGGAGCACCATTTGAATTCTCAAGCAACCTTGGAATTCACTTCACTTGAAAGGTTATAAAAAAGGGTGTTGAGTGATTTCCATCAGCGACACCTTCATTGTCCACACCATCCTCATTCTCTGGTGAAGTGGAATAAAACCTTGGGGTATTTAAATTAAAGTTAGCTAAATTAACTGGCTGACTCATTTGGCCTGTCTTAGCCAAAAATAATCTTCTTGGTCATCATGTTCCAGAGGTCTACACCATCAGGTGAATATCCTTTGTCCCAAAGTGAGATCATTATAGGGTGACCCATGTACTAGGGACAGTTCACTAGAGAGGACTGAATGGTAGTGAAGGGAGATTTTTTTCAGTACTCTAAGAAATTAATGGAATAGTTTGAGGGGTATTTTCAATAAGTTACAGAAGCTTTTATTAACCCACCATCACCTAAAGACAACATTCCAGCACCCACAACCTGATGACTTCATATTCCAGAAAAGACATCAGAGATAAACCAATTTTTAGCCTAGTTTCAAAGAATCTTAATAGTATTGATAACTTCACATATAGCTGTCATATTAGAAGAAATTGTGTCTTGTGTACTTTACTCCCAGCTAAAACTGGTGCCACTTCCAAGGTGGTTTTATGAAATGGCATATGACCCACAATTAAAATTTACCAAAATAACCCAGAAGCAGTTGACACCATTTGATTTGGACAGCTTCCATCCAAGAGTATGGAGCAATACTCTATTGCCCCAAGTTTTTTGGATGTTATGTGGAAGTTCTCTGGGTGGTGAAGCACAAACACATGAATTGACAAGTTTGTTAGATCAAATGGCCTGGAGGGGGAGCTCGGAGAATAAGGTTGGTGGATGATCCTTGCCTTACCTAATCTGGGCTTCTACAGGAGTCACTGGAGGGGCTGGGATGAGTATATGGTGGGCTCTTGCCTTATTGTGGCCCAGGAGGGAGGGATAAGGATTTCCCATGTATCTCTGAGGTTGGCAATTTCAAACAACAGGGTGTAAAAAACATTTGGCAAGGACAAATTGGAGAAGCTGCAAGCAATTCTTATCATCCAAGTGATATGAATATACATGCCTCACTAATAAGTTATGTAGCAGGAGAGAGCAGAAGTGGTAAGGGGACAATTGAGAAGAGGTGGCAGGGGCTGATCATAGAAGCTGAGGTTAGGTGTAATCATCTATACCTGTGAAGGTGCATGTGTTGCTAGCTGTGGTTATGTTCTGGGCAGTGTTAACTTGTGTGGTTAACCTCAAAAGGGGAACTTATGATGAAGCCAGACAAGATGATTAGCCACTAGATATAATTTATTTTATGCCATTACACAAAAATTCCCTTTTTTATTTGATACACTTGTGCTTTTAT
>JAQZBX010069627.1:0-15546 GCA_029593785.1 Cabassous unicinctus | reverse complement strand
GCTAATGTTTATTAAAAAAAAAAAAATGGTACAGGAACTGGATCTCCATTTGCAAAAAAAAAGGAGGACCCCCTACCACACAGCATATACAAAAGTCAACTCAAAATGAATCAAAGACCTAAATATAAGAGCTAGAACTATCAAATTCCTAGAAGAAAATGTAGGGAAGCAGCTTCAAGACTCTGTGTTAGACAATGGTTTCTTAGACAATTCCCAAAGCACAAGCAACAAAAGAAAAAATAGATAAATGGGATCTCATCAAAATTACAAACTTTTGCGCCTCAAAGGACTTTATCATGAAAGTAAAACTGCAACTTAAACAATGGGAGAAAATATTAGGAAACTATATATCTGATAAAGGTTTAATAACCAGACTATATGAGGAAAGACAAAAAAGACAACAAAAAGACAAACAACAAAAAGACAAACAACCCAATTTAAAAAATGGGCAAAAGACTTGAATAGACATCTCTCCAAAGAAGATATACAAATGGCCAGAAAATACATGAAAAGATGCTCAAAATCATTAGCCATCAGGGAAATGCAAATCAAACCCACAATGAGATACCATTTCACAACCATTAGAATGCCTGTTATTTAGAAAATAGAAAATAACAAGTGTGAGAGAGGATATGGAGAAATAGGAACACTTATTCATTGCTGGTGACAATGTGAAATGGTGCAGCCACTATGGAAGACAGCTGGGTAGTTCCTCAGAATGCTAAGTATAGGGCTACCATATGACCAGGCATACCCACTACTAGGTACACCCAGAAAAATTGAAAGCAGGGTCTTAAACAGATATTTACACACCGATTTTCATAGCGATATTATTCATAATTGCCAAAAGATGGAAGCATTATCCAACTGATGAATGGATAAACAAAATGTGGTATATACATACAGTAGAATATTATTCAGCTGTAAAAAGGAATGAAGAGTTGATGCACATGACAACATGGTTGAACCTGGAAGACATTATGTTGTGTGAAATAAGCCAGACATGATCTCATTGATTTGAAACAATTAAAATAAGTGAGCTCATAGATTCAGAACCTAGAATACAGGTTTACAAGGGGACAGAGTGGAGATAGGGAAAGGGAAGTTAAGGCTTAAAATGTACAGGGTTCTTATTTGGTACAGGAATGGTGGAAATGTTTTGGTAATAGATGGAGGTAATGGTAGCACAATATTGTGAATGCAATAAACAGCACTGAAATATATACATCTGAATATGGTTAAAAGGGGAAATGTTAGATTGTATATATGATATCAGAATAAAAAAAAAATTTTTTTTTTAAAGATTTATTTATTTATTTATCCCCCCCTTGCTGCTTGTGCTTGCTGTGTCCATTCGCTGTGTGTCTTCTCCGTGTCTGCTTGTCTTCCCCTTGCTGTGAGGTCCCGCTGCATCAGCCTCTCGTGCCGCGCGGGCCGGCCTGCCCTCATAAGGAGGCCCCGGGAAGGGAACCCGGGGCCTCACACATGGTAAACAGGGGCTCTATCGGTTGAGCCACACCCGCTTCCTGTTGTGAGGGCTTGCTGCATCAGGCCACTAGGCTGCGCGGGCCGGCCTGCCCTCACAAGGAGGCCCCGGGAAGCGAACCCGGGGCCTCCCATATGGTAAACGGGGGCTCTATCGACTGAGCCACTCCCGCTTCCCAGAATAAAAATTTTTTAAAAACATGGAACTACACTACATAGTGGACCCTAAGTTAAACCATGGACTTTAATTAATAGTACAATTATTAAAGTGTGCTGTCATCAATTGTAACAAATGTTACACACCAATGCAAGGTGTTGGTGGTGGGTTGGTAAATGGGAATCCTGTATTTTATTCATGATTGTTCTGTAAACCCACAATTTCTCTAATAAAGAAAAAGATGTACAGAGTGCAACAGAATAATACAAGACAAACAGAGAAAGAGTAAATGATGGCCTGTCAAAAGGAATAAGATTAAAATCTAGAAACCATCTACAAAGAAAAAGACTTTGGACATAAGGGACAAAGACTTTTAAAAAACGATCCTCCAAATATTCAAGGAGATAAAGGAAAACACAGAGAAAGAACTAAAAGATATCCTGAAAACAATAAATGAACAGTATGAGAATCTGAATAAAAAGATGGAAACTTTTTAAAAGAATCGAACAGAAATACTGGAATTGAAGACCACATAATTGAATTGAAAAATTCCCTAGAGGGTTTCAAGAGCAGATTGGAGCGGAAAGAAAAAGGAATCAGTGAACTTGAAGATAAAACAATTTAAATGATTCAGGCTGAGGAGCATAAAAAAAAAACAATTTTAAAAAGCAAACAGAGAGAAGCGGATGTGGCTCAACAATTGAGCTCCCACCTACCACATGGGAGGACCCCGGTTTGGTTCCCAGGGCCTCCTGGTGAAGGCAAGCTGACGCAGCAAGATGATACAACAAGGAGACACAAAGGAAAGACACAACAAACCAGGGACTGAGGTGGCTCAAGCAACTGAGCACCTCTCTCCCACATCAGAGGTCCCAGGATTGGTTCCTGGTGCCTCCTAAAGAGAAGATGAGCAGACACAGAGAGCACACAATGAATGGACATAAACAGCAGACAACAAGCACACACACACAAAAACAATGAGGATGGGGGAAATAAATAAATTAAATAAATCTTAAAAAAAAAAAAAAGCAAACAGAGCCAAGAGGCCTGTGGGACACCATCGAGCACACCTATATAAGCATTATGGGAGTCCCCATAGGAGAAGAAAAAGAGAAAAGGGCAGAAGGAATATTCAAAGAAATAATTGCAGAAAACTTTCCAAATTTAAAGACACATGTGTGCATACATTCAAGAAACCCAATGAACCTTAAAACAGGATAAACTCAAAGAGAACCACACACCAACACCTAGTAATAAAACTGTCAAATGACAAGGACAAGGAGAAAGTTCTGAAAGCTGCAAGAGCAAAGCAATGTAATATGCACAAGGGAGTCCCAATAATATTAAGTGCTGATTTCTCATCAGAAACAATGGAGGCAAGAGGGCACTAGGACAAAATATTTAGTGTTGAAAGAAAAAAAAAATTGCCAACCAAAGAATTTTATGTCTGGCAAGACTGTTTCTCAAATATCAGGGAGAGGTTAAGACATTCCCAGATAAAGAAAAACTGGGGAGTTTGTCACACTAGACCTACCCTGCAAGCAATACTAAATGGAGTCCTTCAGATTGGAAGGAAAGGATATCAGATACAGCAAATCAAGTGGCACAAAGAAATAAAGGCCTCCAGTAAAATAAAAAAAAACCGATATGGGTAATTATAAATGCCAGTAATATTGTATTGTATTGTTTGGTATGTGTAGCCGTTGGGCAATTTGATGTAATTATGAATTCCAAAAATATAATTGGATCATGCTTGTAAACTGGTCTGCTAATCTGGGCATGATTAAGTTATGATTAGGGCATTGACTGGGCCACGTCAGTAGGGCATTCAGTCCCACCCCTTGGTGGGTGGGGAATCAAATATAAAAGGCAAGGCAAAGGACAGAGGGAACAGTTTTTGAGTTGCTGTTTTGATGCTGGAGTTTTGATGTTGGAGAGAAGGCCCCAGCATAGAGACAAGCCATTTGCCTGAGAGTTCACAGATGGCCTTGTGGAGAGAAGTAAAGCCTAGAGAGCTTCATAGTCTACAGCTGACCTTGTGGAGGAAACAGAGGAGCTGAGCCCGGAGAGAAACCAGCCCCGGGAAGAGAGGAACCCAAGAAGCCTGAACCCTAGCAAATGTCGGCAGCTCTCTTGCTCCAACATGTGGCAATGGACTTTGGTGAGGGAAGAAACTTGTTTTATGGCCTGGTAACTGTGGACTTCTACCCAAAATAAATGCCCTTTATAAAGACCAACCCATTTCTGATATTTCACATTAGCACCCCTTTGGCTGACTAATACAGTACGTAACTCCACTTATTACTTCTTTCAGGTTGTAAAGTGTGAATGCATAAAAAGTCATGATAAAAAAAGTAATGATAATTGTATATTTTGGATATACAATGTACTAAGTTATACTTTGGAACAAGTACAACAAAAAGGTGAGGGGATGGAGGGGTACATGAACAGTGTCAGTGTATGCTATTGAAGTTAAGTTGGCATCAAATCAAACATGAAGATTATAGAATTGGGAAAGACCAAAAAGCAAAATGGCAGAAGAGAGTCCT
The DNA here is from genome assembly GCA_029593785.1 of Cabassous unicinctus. NCBI lineage: Eukaryota > Metazoa > Chordata > Mammalia > Cingulata > Chlamyphoridae > Cabassous > Cabassous unicinctus. Next base: position 11,355 of record JAQZBX010069627.1, on the reverse strand, counting down.
GCATTATCAGGAGTTACCGTAAGTCTAAATGGATTAAACTCTCCAGTCAAAGGCAGGGATTGACCGAATGGAATTTTTTAAAAAATGCATGTTTCCACTTATATGAAATACCTAGAATAAGTAAATCCATAGAGACAGAGAGTAGATTAGAGGTTACCAGTAACTGCAGAGAGGAAGGAATGGGGAGTTATTGCTTAATGAGAACAGTTTGGGGTAATGAAAAAGTTTTGGAAATGGATAGCAGTGATGGTTGAAGAACACTGTGAATATAATTAATGCCATTGAATTGTACACTTAAAATGGTTAAAATGGCAAATTTATGCTACATATATTTTAATATAATAAAATTAAAAGTAAAGCTATCCATTGAGTAGTCTTTAAACAGTTCCCTGAGTTACTTTTTAAATGATCATTTCTCTAATCCTAGCGGCCTTTACATTGCACTCTGGCAATAAGGAATGGAATTATACTCCATGCTTCTTACCTCTGTACCTTTTCTTTGCTGTTCTATTTGCCTGGAACGTACTTTTTTTTTTTTTTTTTAAGATTTATTTTATTTATTTATCCCCCCCTCCATATTGTTTGTTCTTGCTATCTGCTATCTGTGTCCATTCACTGTGTGCTCTCTGTGTCTGCTCGTCTCCTCTTTAGGAGGCACCGGGAACTGAACGCGGGACCTCCCATGTGGTAGGCAGGAGCTCAATTGCTTGAGCCACATCCGCTTCCCCTGGAATGCACTTATAACCCTTTTTTCCCTGTCAATTCTTACTTACCTTTCCAGTCATGGCTCTGGCATCACCTCCTCCTGGAAGCCTTGCCTTATTTTCTCAGTCTAGGTAAGAGTATATGCATATTGCCATAATTGCACTGTGGTTTTTTTCTTTTTTGTCTATGACCTTCTCCCTCCCATACTCCCAACATTAGACTGTGAGCTCTTTGATGGCCAGAACCATGTACTGTGCAGCATTTAACACATGTCCTGGACAGAGACAGTGCTGAAAAGTGCCCAAGGAAGGAAGGAAGGAAGAAGGGAGGGAGGGAGGGAGGAGGGAGACAGAAGAGAAAAAGGGAGGGGGAAGGAGAGGAAAGGAGGGAGAGGAAGGCAGGGAGGAAGGCAAAGAAATCCTAGGATTCGAAATTCTAACAATCTCTGGACTTCACATCCCTCTTACTGCAAAGCGCCTAGAAAGGAGCACAGCTGTGCTTTACAGGTGTTACCTGATAAAGGAGCATGATACCACTTACTTTTTTTTTTTTTTTTACCAATGAGGAAACTTAAGTGCAAAGAAACTCCCTGCCCGAGTAAAGAACATGTTTCCCAACTGTTTTTGTCCTTATATATATGCCTGCACTGCCTCCAGGAGCAGAACATTAGGAAAACCATAATCCAAATAGCAAATTATTTGAAGGCTGAATTCAATGAACATCTTATAATGGTCACCAAAACCACAATATTTTAAAGGAAAAGCATGACAATATCCTGTTTTAGTGTAGACTGCAAATAATTCTATGGCGGATTCTTGGCTACCAATTGACCTTATAATGACAGGAGTGGAAAGAAGTATTTTTACTGTTTAACCTAATAAATAACAATACTTCCTCTTTTAAGATCTTATGCAATTCCTCTAGCCACAAAAGAACAGTGTGTGTGTACTTTATATTATTTTTAAATTTCCTTCTGATGTGTTGGTACCCAGAGAAGAGAAGTGTATGATTCATACTAACGATTATCAGTGAATTCCACAACAGCTTTCAGCACTTGAGGGCCACTGATTATGCAGTCACAGAAGGCGTTAATCATAGGTAATTAAAATCACCTAGGTATAAAGCTTAACGATGGGAACAGCCATGTAACCACGGCTGCCTAACTGAGACGTGGCTAAACTTTGTTGGTACTCATGGAAAAAATCTTAAGATCACAAAGTTACCTGCTGAAACTCAAAAGCTCTCCTCAGACCCACCACCTTCCTCTAGATCCACAGAAGTTTGCTCTTTCCGAATGAATGAAAGATATAATCCTTACCCACTCAGTGGCAAGACCAAGCTAAGCAAAATATTAAGCAGGTTAAGCTAATTATCAGCACTTTAATTTCTCCTCTCCACATTCTTACTACTATTATCTTCAAGATCTCTTTCAAAATCAAGAAAAACCTGAAGATATAATAGTTTTGAGATTAAATTAAGGAGCTATCTGGTGGGTACGTGGGGAGTCAGCAAGATGGTAATCTCGAACACAGGGGTGCCTGTGACGCTGCAGTCTGGTTTCAGCAGAAAAACAAGATGAGAGAAACACAAAAATTTGGAGAAAATGATGAAGCAGCTTCTCAAGTGAACAGGCATGTTCTGCGGGAGTAAAATGTAGTCAACAAATTTGTTCCAAGAGACTTTTAGAAAACTGCTTCTTCTAAAAGATAGCCATATTTATACCCAAGAAGAGCCCATTCATTTATTTTAAATGGAAGAGCAGTTTCCTTCCACAAGCATTGATTACACTATATCCATGTTTAATTAGGTTTTTTTTTGGGGGGGGGGAAGAGTGACTTCAGATTTCTCTTCAGACCTGGGTGAAGTTTCCTTCATCGAAGCCTACTATTTTTTCATTTGCAAATATTTAATGATCATAGTAACTGCACTGGAAGGTTTCACTAACTAAAAGGAAGCTTCTTGCTAAAATGCTTTTCCTGGGGAAAAGCAATGACCACACATGTCTTAAATAGAATGGAATTGGCTATTTAAACGTATGTTCCCCACCCCCATCTCTTTCATCTTTGTACTTCTCAAGCCTAGCACAGAAACAGGTATTGAATAAAAATTTGTTAAAAAATTTTTTGTTCTTCCTCTTGCTTGCTTTTTCATCATATTTGTTAAATGAACTATTCTTTGGGCATACATGTAAGTTTTCCTCCTCTACATTTAATGTCTCATTACCTGATTACTTTTCAGTTAAATAACAGGATTATTCAACAAAAAGATCTTTACTGATAACTGAGCGCTTTTACAATTCTTCAATGGAAGGCATCTAAGTCTAAGAGGATATGTGACTATCCATAGATGTAAAGTACCTAGGAAGAAATGAATAGCCAGTCTATGTCCGTAGGGTGTAAAAATTAGAACTAGACTTTTAAAATCTGAGATTTGAAGATCAGATCACAGGTCTGGTGTCCCATTCAACCGGAAACAATCTTGGCCTAGAATCCCTTCCCTGCACATCTTCCTGACTCCCCCCATTGGGCTAGCAGTTCACAAGAAGACAAAGGTTTAAAACAAGCAACTGGGCGAAGGATAGCTGCTAAAATAGGTAACTCAGGGCTTCGAGTATGAATTTTCTGATACAAAGGAAAGAGAGTAACCTAGTTATTAAAATATTGAAATACTCCATCTGTCCAGTATCAGCACATAATGCAGATAAGGCCTTGGAGGGCAAACCCATTCTTCAAATGCCACTTAAAAAGTGTCATTGTTATTAAAATTAGGGAAGCTTACAAGGGAAATGGCATTAGTGCCTCATGATTCAAGGAGTTAAAGCTTTTAAACATTCAATTAAGAGTTCAGAAATGGAAAAAAACAAAACATTTAAACAGTTCCCACTAGTGGGGATGTGAATTGGTACAACAGCTTTGGAAAACTATTTGACCCCTGGTTAAGAACCTCTGATCTAAACGCTCCTTGACAAGAAAATGGGTAACTAAATTGTGTGGTATATTCATATTAAGGAATAGCACGCAGCAATCAATAATAAGAAAAAAGAACCACTGCTACAGGCAACAACGTGGCTGAGTCTCACAATCACAATGTGGAGCAAAGGCAGCTGGGCACAGAAGAGTCCACAGTGATGGCTCCTGGAGCCTGAAAGCAAACAGGCAAACCTCATAGATGGTGAGCGAGGTCAGAAGGTGGCTGCCTTTGGGAGGGGTTCTACACTGGGTGGGGGGCATGGCCAGAATTCACCTACAGAATACAAAAACGAATGGTAGTGCACTCTTAAGATTTGTGCAAATTTACTATATGCCAATTATACCTCATTATAAAAATCTGGAAAGATGTAGGAATTTCTGAGCTCTTTCCTAAATAGAAATGAATACAATGCATTTTAGAGAGTCACATGTCTTGATCTTTATACTTTTAGAAAGCCTTTGTGAGCTGCTGAAAAATGCATACATAACAGCAAGGTAATGACTTTTGATTTAACAGATTCTGAAAAATATACTGTACTATACATTTTACACTATACGTTTTAAATTTATCAACTAGTAAATATAAATCTTTAAGAAATTTAAACTCTATTTTTCCACTCTTTGCCCCCTCTCCATTGTTTTATATTTCTTACTTTTTATTTCTGAATTATTGGTATCAAAAGGTTTTGGAAATAATTCCTACATGTCTAATATCACAAATATTTTCTCTGTTTACCTCAGAGGCTTCCTCTTCACATAATTTTCGAGCCGGAGGAGACTCACCCCGACTCCCCGCCTTGACCAGCGAGGACGCTGCGGCCGGGGTGCTGAGTCGGTCCCCAAGTTGTAGAGCTGGTCAGAGACCTGAGGCTGCCGGGGACCCGAACTCGTTCTCCTCCAACCCAAACTAGAATTGACCCTTTCATCCTTCCACGTAGAAAGCTGACACGAAGTGGACTGAAGGGGAGCGTTTGTGCAGTAAAAACCATTCTGGCCAGCAGGTTCTTTGGGAATAACCCTCCGAGTCCTTGAAAAGCCTTTGCGGATGAAAAGAGCGAGTGTGGGGCCAAAAGAACAACCAGTATTTTAATCTGTCGATTCTTATTTGCCGAACATTTCCAAAGTGACTATTCCTTGATGCCAGCGAACGGCGTGGGGGTGGGGGTGGTTATTGGGGACGAATGTCTTCGGGGGAGAAAGCGGGCACTTCCCCATCCCAGCACACCCCATAAATCAGAACAGCCCAAGGAGAGTCAAAGCCGCCCCCCCGGAGTCTCCAGCACCCAGGTGTCGGCTGAAACCCGACGGCGCCCCCGGGGAGGGGAGCGGGAGGCTCTGCCCCGGGGGCCCCGCGCAGCCAGCGTCTGGGCGACTCGAAAGCACGGCCAGGGCCGGAGGAGCGACGGTGGCGGCGCGGAGAGAAGGTGGCGCGCGGGGGTAGACACAGGGACGGAGGGCAAGTGCGGGGCGACTGCGGGGAGCGCGAGAGGGGAGGGGCGGGGAGACCAGGGAAGGAGCGGCTGGATGGGAGGAGCGAGGGAGCGCGGATGGGTGCCCGCGAGCGGGGTGGCGCGGGAGGGGCTGCGTGCCGGGGCCGGCCGAGGCGCTTACCGAGCAGCGAGAGGCGGCCGCCGCGCCGCGCGCACGCCCGCATGGCCTGCAGAGCCGGGGTCCCCAGGCCGCCGCCGGCGCAGCCTGCGATGCCGCCCAGTCCCGCGCGCCCCGCGCTGCAGGTGGCTCGCCTGAGGATGCGCGTCACCGACCGCAGATTCCCTCGTAACTGGTGCAGAGTGGAAGGGGGGAGGAACCCTCTCCCCGCCGGCAGGAGCCGCGGCAGGAGCCGGGGAGGCTGGGCCGAGCCCAGGGCGCCGTGCCTGGCGCCGCGCTGCGGCCGAGCCCACGTGCCCGCCGCTGTCCGCAGCCCGAGCTCCGCGGCGCCCGGGGCTCCCCGATCGCGGCGGGGGACACGGGGCGCGGTCGCGCCGGGGAAGTTCCCCGGCCTCCGCGGCTCTGGCTGGGGTGGAGGCATGGAATGAGCTGCCTGACTGCCCTCGGGAGTCCCCGAGCGCTCTCGTTCTGATCCCGGAGCGCGGGACAGCAGGGAGCCCGAAACGGTCCTCGTCACGCACCCGGTTCTCTGAGGCCCCGGGAAGGGCGCTAAATCCTCGCCGCACGCGGGCGGCTTTGGCCTGCGCGGAACCATAGGAGTCGTTCCAGGCTCCTGGGATAGGAGCTGTGGACTGGTTTTGTGTCCCCCTCCAGCTCCTTGGATGCCGGGTGCCCAGTCAGATCAAGACAGACAGTCTCGGTTTCAATGTCAACCAAGGCAATTAGTGAGATTCAAAAACAGCCATCAAAATAAAACAGAACACACAGATGGTGCATCCCAGGCTAAAATCGAGCATGTTTTGAATTAACTAGTCCGTCGTTCTTGTTCTTGACATACTATTCGAGCTGAAAGTTATTTTCTTTGCTCTTGTTGGAAGATTGGACAGCCCTGGTGGCCAGTTCTGGCTCTTCTCTTAACTTGCCCGCTGACCTCTCAGAATCCCACTTTACTTGCCTGTAAAATGAGGGGGTTGCACCAGATAGCATCTAATGTCCTTCCGACTGTAGGAGCCCCGCGCTCTTGATCATTTCAATCGTTTTCTAATAAAGCCCGTTATTTGACAGTGTGCACTCTTGGCCATAGAATCATTTTCCTTAGATGAGGTCTAAACTGCAATTCTCTTTTTTTTTCCCCTAGGGCTTGACAGAATCTTGAAAAATGCCTGTTTCAGGTTAGAAACAGACCTGAAGGAATAAGACCTTAGAGGAGTGAGGCATGAACTAAAGCAACGCAGCAGGCTGGCAATGTGAGAGCCTGCGAGCTTTCTGATTGCCAAGAGCTAATGCATCACCCTTTATTTAAAGGAAACTGGTGATTACAAGTTTGCAAAATATCAGGTTGGGTGGAAACAACATCCGTCAGGACATAAAATATAGAGATTAATTTTCAAAGAATCTTAGACATAAGTGGAAATCTCTATGAGAATGGGTGGCGAGGAGGGGAAATTAGGAATGGTTTCTATGCACACCTAATTTTCCCTGGAAATTGGTGGAGAAAAATTAATCCCAGAAAGAGCAAAGTTTATGGACTGAAATATTTTGTAGTATGAGGTTTAGGCTAAAATTTAGAAGGTGAGATAATGCCCATCATTTGAATTGTGCAAAGAGTCATATCTAATACAATATCCAATTTATTACAGGAAGACTCTAAGGCAGATACTATTTCTGGAGGTTCAGAGTAGTTATTTGATTTGCCTTAGTTACACAGCCAGTAATGAACACCCAAATGTAAAATTTTGATTCTAGGGTTCATGGTATGAAGCCTATTTTAAAGAAGCTTCTAAAGGGGCAAGAAGCAACCAGGAGGAATGAGGGAAAAGAGGAGAAATAAGAAGAGAGAAGAGTAAGTTTGTTTCTGGGTTGAATGGAGTGTTTTGTTTTAGCACTACAAAGGATTTATTTCATCTAGATTCTTAGCACCAAATGGCTTAACTGTTATATAGCTATGGTTAAGTGGGCATCTGTGTTAGAAATATTTTGATAACATGTCTTCAACCCTTAAATTACTCTCTCTCTCTCTCTCTCTCTCTCTCTCCCTCCCTCCCCCTGCCCACCTCTTTTCAAAGATTGTGACATATTTTTCAATGACAACTCACAGGTGAAATGCTTTAATGGCATTTGTAAAATCCAGAAAGCTCTATCTTTCTGGAAAATAAGGGATAAGAAAACAATATTTGAATAGGATTCTCATGAGTTTAGTTGAAATATCAACTATATAGTACAGTTTTAAACATCTTTTATTAATAGAATGTTGATCCCACCAATTGGCAAAATCTGAATGCCATGTGTTGGCAAGAATTTGGAACAGAAACTCTTACCATGCTGCTGGGAGTCCAAATTGGCATAAGCACTTTGGAAAGTAATTTGGCATTACTTTGTAAAGCTGAACCTGTGCAAACACCCAGCAGTTTCACCTCTAGATACATCCTAGAGAAAATCTCACACGTATGGCCCGGGAGACATGCAGAAGAATGTTCATAGCATTATGGTTTGTAATTGTTTTTAAAAATGGACCACCAACAAAATAATAGATAAACTGTAGTATATTCACTACATAACAGTGAACATGAACTACAGTTATCTGAAACAATGTGGATGTATCTCAAAAACATAATGTTGAAGGGGGAAAAGCAAGTTGTTGAAGAGACTAAAAGGCAAAACCAAAATATATTCTCTCTTTTTTTTTTATTGTAGAAGTTGTAGGTTTACAGAAAAATAATGCATAAAATAGAGTTCCCATATACCACCTTATAATTAATACCTTGCGTTAGTGTGGTACATTTGTTACACAATATTTTCTCTAGGAATACAGTCATAAGGGATAAACTGTAAAGAAAGTGACGATTCCTTTACCACAGATGTCAGGATAGTGGTTATCTGGTGTAGGGTGGTTTGGTGAGAGGGAGATTTAATGAGGGAGGGCAAATGGGATTTCTAAGATGCTGGTAATACCCCATTGTTTTTCAACCTGTGTAGTCGGTACTGGATGTTCATTTTATTACTAATCTTTAAACTGTGTAATTATTTTATACACTTCTGAGAGTAAGATATATTTCTCAATAAAATAAAATTTAAAGGAGAGTTTGAAACAACATCCCCATTGTGGAAGTAGTCTTATCAAATCAAGCAAACAAACAATACCTGAATCTGATGAAGATTCCGGATCCAATGACCAAATTCCTGGAAATACATGGAACAGTGACACATATGAAACAACACCACAGGGATACCATCAGAAATTTCCAGACCATGGGAAACTATAAGACAAAGAGCCTGGTTTCTTCTTTTTGTAAGGAGGAAAAAGAGAGAGTGAAGTGGATTGGTAACCTATTGATGAAAGGAAACCTGAGGAATATCAAGCAATTTCAATGTGCAGTATGAGAATTTATTTGGGTCCTGGTTCAAACAAAGTGAAAGAAAAATAAAAGGATAAATCAGGAAAATGACCACGGATTTTATCTTTGATATTAAGTAATTATTGTTGTGTGTGATGATATTGTGGTTATGTATTTTTAAAACAGTTCCTGTCATTTAGAGGCAGATATGAAATATTCACAGATAAAATGATTTGAAGTATGGTGGTTGAGGGGGAAATAGGGAATGATAAGGTTTCTTTTGGGGATGATGAAAATATTATAAAATTAGATTATGGTGATAGTTGCACAACCCTGTAGATATACTAAAAACAAATTGTACGCTCAATAGCTTAACTATATGGTACATATGTTATATCTTGCTATTAAAAATTATATAAAGTCTGAAATTTTCATCAAAATAATTTGGTGTGGGGGATGTGAGTGGAAGAAACAAAATTGGTCATGGGTGAGTAATTGTTGAACTCAAGCGGTAAGTCACATAGAACCTCATTATACTTTTCTTTGACATTTTCTATAAGATTTTGGGGGAAAAAAAGAGTTTGAAATAGTGGATTACTTAAGTTATCTTTACCATGTGGAAGGTAACTGTCCTATCTGAGACTCCATCAGTTGCTCTTTGCTGTCATCTTACTGACCCACCTCAATGACATGACGCCAGCATAACCCTGGAAGCTGTTTCCATGAAGCACACTGATGGTACACAATTGAAATGCAGGATTTTAACTGCAGAATTTTGTGATAACCGACCAGTTCTTAGTTTATGTCAAAGTTCATTTTGAAATAATCATCACCTTAAAATTCTTGGCAACAACTCAGGACCAGAAGTTAATCCATGTTATTCTTCCATAGATTAGGTGTTGATCACTTTATTAAATAGATTTCAATTTGACATTTTGTTTTTACCAAGAAATATAACATGGGTCACTTCAAGAAGTGAACACAAAAATAAGAGCTTTGAAAGGTATGCTTTCAAAGAAATTAAGGTTAAAAAGCAGGATACAAAACCATATAGTACAATCCTTGTGCTGGAGTGAATTGTGTACCCCAGTTCAGACATGGTCTTGGTCTGCATCGTGGTGGGTGTGGGCCCACTGTAAATAAGAGCTCTTCAGGATGTCATTTCAGCTAAGGTGAGGCCCAGCTGAATCAGGTCAGGGACTTTCATCCAAATTGCTGGAAGTCCTTTATAAGCAGAGTGAAAGTCAGTTGAAGAAGAAGCCATGTGTGGTTTGAAGCTGTCTGTACCCCCAAAAAAGTATGTTCTTAAGGTTAATCCAGTCCTGTGGGTATGGACTCATTGTAAGGAGGATCTTAACTTAAGGTGTGACCCACCTCATTCAGGGTGGATCTTAAACCTCTTACTGGAGTCCTTTAAAAGAATGAAATAGAGAGAGAGAGAGAGAAAGCCAGGGAAGCAAAGGAGCTGCAAGCAACAAAACCCAGAGGAAAAGGGAGAGACCATCTGACACCACCATGTGCCTTGCCATGTGACAGAGGAGTGCGGGATCACTGGTAGCTAGTTTTCAGGAAAAAGGTATCATCCTGATGCCTTGATATGAATATTTTCATGGCCTATGAACGGTAAAATTGTAATAAATCATTCCCCTTGTAAAAGCCAACCCATTTCTGGTATATTGCCTTCGGCAGCCTTAATAACTAAAATACCATGGGAGAAGCAAGAAACTGAAAGGCAACAGATGGGAAGAAAAAGAAGATGATGGTACCATATGCATTGCCCTGTAATGGAACCCCAAAGATTGCCAACCGGCCAAATGATACTGAACCTGGGAGGAGGCAAGCCTTCAGCCTCTGAAACTGTGAGCCAATAAATTCCTGTTTATTGCATGCCAACCCATTGTATGGTATATGTTTTAGCAGCTAAGAAACTAAAACAACCCTTATTAGATTTTTTTAAATTATATTTGAGTACCCAAAAGACTGGAAGGCAGTATGCCAAAATGCAAACATTATCTCGGTTGTAGGCTTATAAGTGAAATGGAACTGTTTTTTCCATTAGAAATCTAAGGCTCAGGGTTGCAGGTGATCCTTCCAGGATCTTTCAGCTGGCCAGAGATGGGATTGCACCCAAAGCCTCTGTTTTGTTTTTTGTTTTTTGAAGATTTATTTTTTATTTATCCCCACCCCCACCTCTTTGTTTGTGCTTGCTGTCTGCTGTCTGTGTCCATTCATTGTGTGCTCGACTTTTCTTTAGGAGGCACCAGGAACTGAACCTGGGATCTCCCATGTGGGGGAGAGGTGCTCAATCACTTGAGCCACCTCAGCTTCCTGCTTTGTTGTGTCTCTCATTGTCTTTCCTCTTTGTGTCTCCTTGTTGTATCATCTTGTTGCATCAGCTCACCGTGCCTGCCCGTCACGCCAGCTTGCTGTCTTCCTTAGTCTTCTCCAGGTGGCACCGGGAACCAAACCCGAGACCTCCCATGTGATAGGCAGGAGCTCAATCACGTGAGCCACATCTGCTTCCCTCTGTTTTGTTTTTAATTTTTTTCTATTACAAGGTTGTATATGTGCCTCACTAATGAAGGATGTTGATACTGTGGGAAAATGTGGGAGGTGTGGAGAATGGGGCATATGGGAATCCCCTATATTTTTTATGTGACATTTGTATAATCCTAAGTATCTTTTATTTTATTTTTTTTTTGCCTTTGTCAAAATAAGATTTTATTTTGAAAGTCATT
>JAQZBX010069626.1:0-15547 GCA_029593785.1 Cabassous unicinctus | reverse complement strand
TTGTTCCAACAAGCCCTGGGCTAATTGTAATACAAGAGCATTTATGGACTTCAATCACCTGTGAGTTTACTGCGTGGATGGCTGATTGCATCTGCATCAATCAGGGAGATTACATCATCAATGGCTGGCGCTTTTATCCAATCAGTTGAATGGCTTAAAAGGGGAAGTGATTTCAACATTCAGAGAGAATTTCCCAGCTCTTCCGTTGGACAGGCAACTTCTCCCAGAAACTCATCAACGACCCTTCGTTGGACTTTCATCGGAGCCACTGGTTTGCAGCCTGCCTGTGGAGCCTGGACTTGTGCAGCCCCACGGTTGCGTGAGAGACTCTTTTAAAATCTCATATCATTGACGGATATGTCCTGTTGATTCTGTTTCCTGAGAGAACCCTAACTAATACATATGCCTAGAAATTTCTTACAAAGGCCCTTTAATTGGCTTGATCCCTTCCTTTATTTAGGCAAAACCTAACATATATTTCCAAACACCACCCACTTAGAGAGCTCTAATATAAGACCAGTTATTCTCCATTATAGCATCATATTTTATTCCTAGCACATGAGAAGCAATAACTTTATAAATTAAAAGTTGTATTTACTTGTCTATTTTCCAATATACTGTAATATACATCAAGGAAGAAACTTTCTACCTTCTTCTCCATTGTGTTCCAATCTAGCCTTGCTGCTGGCATATCGTGAGCATTCAATATGTGTATCCTGTGCTACCAAATAAATGGAATTTTTCCTTGATCATCATGACCAGCATAATCTCCACTGCCACCACCACCAAGCTATCATCAAAGCATCATTTTCTTAGTTCTGTTTGTTGACAATCTATGAGGTGTCTGGCTCCAAATGAGCTACTTTTCCTATGTAATTTAATTCTATTCTTCAAACACCTAAGTAGAAGTTATTATTACCCCTCATATTGAGACAAATAGACTGAGGTTAAGATAATTTAACTAACTTAAACATATTAACAGGAAGAGCCAAATGAAAAGATTATATTTTAAATTGTGAACAATAAAAAATATTCAGGAATTTTAATATTCATATATATTTATGAGGATAATTTCAGCAAATATATGAAAGGTGGATTTGAAGGAAAATATTAAGGAAAGGATCACTAAATGGAAAAAAAAAATATCCAAGTGAGAAATAAGAAGACATTAACTAAAGAAGTTATTGTCATAAGCGAAATTGTGGTAGATTAGAACAATTTTAAATATAAATTATCTTTATAATTTTAAGGAAGAAATATATGTCATTTATAAATACTCTTTCTAAAGATAATTTGTTGTTTGGAAAAATGACATCTATTATTTTATAGAAATTGAAATAATTTTAAGGTAATTACATTGTTATGTATTTTCCCCTAACAATTAACAGTATTAGTTGGAATATATTTAAGACACTAATGCACTTGCTTTTGAGGGATCTGTATTGGTGCAATTTGTCCTTTAATCACCACCATTTATATGAGTCCTCATTGTAATTTGTTTGACAGGGTTTAAATGCCAATGTTCAATTAATGTTTAAGTGGTAGTTAATCAAAGCACCATGTTTTAATAGATAATCAAAGTATCTTAGCAAAATAAACTTTAATTACATACAAATGCCATAAAACATTTTAACACCTGTTTATCTATTTATCTAGCTATCTATATCTACCCATCTACCATTGCATCATCTATTTTCTATATATAATTTGCATCAACCATTTTCAGAAACAGGTTAGAATGAATTTTGTCCATTTTGTATTCAGAACCTAGAAAAATAATTACCTAATATGAAAAACGGTATACTAAAAGGCTGATAAACTCACTTTTAAAGAACATTTACAGAATATAATGTATTCAATGAAGTGGAATTCTTGACCACAATATTTCAAGGGCTAATGCATTTCCCTAGACTTTTATATATTTTTAGTCATTGTGAAAGATTGAAACTTTTCTGAGTTCCAGAAGAGAGCATGTTCTTGGAGTTAATCCATTCCTGTGGGTGTGGGAACCTTTGTATGTACTGAATTTAGTTGGGGGCCTTTGATTGGAGTCCTTCAGTGAGGCGTGACCTAGGGTGGGCCTCGGCCCCTTGCTGGAGTCCTGTATAAACGGGAGAAACATGAAGAGACACACAGAGAAAGAGAGTGGCCATTTTACTCTGGCAGGTGAGAGAGAACTCCAGAATCACCTGCAGCCTCCCACCCTGAATGGCTGAGAGATTGGCTGGAGACTGGAATTAGCAGAGCAGTTGAAGCTGAAGCAACGAAGCTCAGAGGAGAGGGGAGATGCGAGCAATATGTCTGATCACTGACAGCTGAGCTTGGGGAGAAAGTGAGCCTGGAGGAGAAGGCAGAGACTGCCCACCATTTTGCCTTGCCACTGGCAAGTATTGCTAGCAGCCAACCTTTGGTGAGGCAGCATCTCTTATATACCTTGTTTTGGACACTTTCACAGCCTCTGAACTGTAAGATTTTAACCTAATGAATTCCCATGATAGAAGTCAACTCATTTCTGGCATTTTGCATTGGCAGCCTTTAGCAAACTAAGACCGTCACATTGTTAATTTTATGATAGACTGGTGAGGTGTTCACTTCCCTTTGCCCCTGTCTTCTTCATGTCCTTTCTGCTTCCTTTTCTTCTTCCCTTTGTTAATATGTTATTGATATTTATTTAGAAAAAAAAGAAGATGCAGAAATAAAGTAAACCAAAATTAACCAACCAAGCAAAATAAATGCATATTATCCACAAGGAACACACTAAAATCACCACTGTCATCTTGGTGTACATCTGTCCACACATAAGTTTTAAATTACTAATACTAGCATATCATATTAAAATTGCATATTTCTTCTGAATATACTTGTATCACTTAACAATATATTATGCACATCTTTTTATCATTCATATATTAAATAAATATACTGAGCCCTTACTATGTATCTGGAACTATTATAGGCAATTAGTATATATCCATGGATAAAATAGATAAATTTCTTCTTGTTTGGCAATTGCATAATAAATGGATAAATTATATGATGTTTTGTATAATTAATAAAGTAAACATATTTTAGTGGTTATGAATACATTGAAAACAAAACTGCACAGGATATCAGAGGTGTGGGGAAATTAAAATCTTAATGTAAGACAATCAGAACAGACCTCATAGAGAGGGTGACTGTATTAGTCAGCCAAAGGGGTACTGATGGAAAGTACCAGAAATCTGTTGGCTTTTATAAAGGTTATTTATTTGGGGTACAGGCTTACAGTTACAAGGCCCTAAAAAGTTCAACTCAAGGTTGCTTTCTCACCGAACCCAGTTGCTACGTATTGAAGCAAGATGGCTACCTATTTCTGTGAGGCTTCAGCCCTCCTCACTCTCAGCTACAGTCTGGCATAGATAGGCTTGATTCTTTCTGGGCCTTCTCAGCTGCTCAGCTGCTCTGGTCTCTTCACAAGGTCAGCAGTAAACTATTAAGCAAATGGCTCATCTTTCTTCTCAGGGCTTTAGCTGTTTGAGCCTTCTCCTTTCTGTCACGTGGCAGGACTGAAATAACCAAGTTGTCTCCTCTTCCATGTCTTTGTCTTCTTCTGTGTGTCTTCTTGAGTAAGTGCCTATATCTATCAGCCCACCAAGGTGGGTCAAATTAAAACCCTAATATTAACAGGCAATTTAATCAAAGACATCTCAGGTGAATCTAATAAAATCAAACAGATCACACCCAGAGGAACAGACCAGTTTACAAACATAATTTTGGGGGAGATTCACAAATAATCTAGAACTGCCACAGTGACTATCTTAGTTTGCCAGGCTGCTATGACAAATACCACACAGCAGGTTGTCTAAAACAATAAAACTATATTAGCTCATGGTTTTGGGGGCCAGAAGTTCCAAATCAAGGTTTGGCAAAGCTATGCTTTCTCCCTAAAGTCTGTAGCCCTCTGGGTGCTGGCTTGCCACAATCTGTGGGGTTCCTTGCCTTGTATCTCTGCCTCCCATCCAATCTCTCTACTTTTGTCTGTTCTTTACCAGATTCCACTGACTTGCTATTTCTGACTCCTCTTTTATAAGGCCTCCAGTGATAAAGATTAAGACCCAACCTGATTCAGCTGGCCACACCTCAACAAATATCAAAAATCTTCAAAAGGTCCTAATTGCAAATGGGTTCAAATCCACAGGACCACTGCTTATGATTAAGAGAATGGCTTTTGTTGGGGCACATAATTCAATCTCCCACAGTGACATTGAAAGGAAAGCAAGTGAATTAGTCATGCAAACATCTGGGGGAAGCAAAATGTGATCAGAAGGATAAACCATTGAGAAATCTTTTAGGTAGGGTGGCCCACAGTGTAGTCACTTTGGATTCAAGGATTTCAGAATTGGCCATGAAAAATATTTGAACATTAGGATGGCAGGAACACGCAAATAATTTATTGGAGGACATGCTTGGATGGACATGCTTGGATGGGTATAAATGAGAGAGGTCATCCTTCAGCAGGAAACTTTCAAGATGTCAGCTGCTCCAGGGAGCCACCAGAGAAGAAACCAAGAAAGGGAAAACTCCCAAAGTCATGGCAGAGAGGAGGAAGGAAAGGAGATTGCTCACGTGTCTGGGAGATGGTACAGAGTCAGCAAAACAGGGAACCTCAGGACCAGAGAGTTCTAAGGTGCCAAAGTGGGTTAGCCTTATACACACAGGGTCTTTTTATTTTATCAATTGAGAAAAAATATTGGGCTACTTTTGTAGGGCATGCAAAGCAGACTAACTCTAAATGGCTAAAATTTCTTATTTTGGCTGCTTTTAAACTCTGAATTTGGTGCTGATGGGCTTTTCTAATGGACACAGGCAGCTGTAAAGATGTAAACAAACAGGGCCCTACACAAAGAGCATATTTGCCTCATTTATAAAACACAGATACGGTACTTCTCTCCTTCCTATCTTCTTGCACTTTTCTTTCATCAAAGAATGAGAGATAAACATATTCCTGTTATCCTTGTACTTAGAATCTATAATAAGGGGAATATCTGAATTTTTATCTATGATTTGCAGCTTTTTGGTTCCATATCTTTCAGACTCTGAAAAGATCCTGAATTATAAATGATGAGTCATACTTTCTGTTCTTTTAATGACTCTAGAAGATTAGTTGATATGAAAGTAGAATAGAACTAAAATTCACTATTTAATAACATTTTAAGTGAAAATGTAAATGTTTTCTCTTAGAAGTAGTTTCCTAGCTTGTTCTAATTAAAGAATGAAATTTTGTAATCAGTGCTAGAGAACTGACAGGTGTGCTTTGTGTTCCCAACAAAAATCATCAAATCATATAATCAGATTTAGACATGCACTTAGGAGGTTATTTAGTCCAGGCCCTACCTGAATCTTCTGTAAATATGCAGATGTAGGGGCCCCCAAGGCCCTATTTGAACACCTTTATTAAAAATGAAAAAGAAAAAGTAAATTTTTACACAACAGAAGTTTATGTCACTGTTATTTTCAACCATTTATGGGATAAATATGATGTGTCGGTATTTTGAATTATCAACTTAAAACATGAAATCCTTGAAAAAATGTTTACTTTAAAGTTTCTGATTGTTTTCCCAACCTCCACAATACTTATACCAATTACCCACTGTAATTTGTGGTTCATGATTTGGACAGCAGTGTCTTTCCTAACTGCACACTATCTAACATAAATATCAGAAATTAATGAAATATGGATAGCATATTTCCCTAGTATACAATACTACATTTGTATTGTTGTCATTGTTTGCTTTTGTCTTTTTTGCTTTTTGTTTTTAGTTTCAATAACTTTCGTTATTTCCATTGCTCTCAGTGAGTGGTGAGATACACATCTCTTAAGGTGTCATTTTACCTTAAAGTCACACCTCCAAACTCTTTTGTTAAGAAAAACACACACACAAGAATTCATGGAAAATAAATTTACACAGCCATATGTTCTGTGCTTTTGAAATTATTGTTTCACCTAACTCAAATAATATCATTCAGGATACATAATTATAAACATTAGAACACTATTTTAGCTTGCATTAGCATATATTAAGGTATTAGATAGCTCACAATTTCTCCAGGAAAACCAAAATCAGATCTATATATTTGCAGATGGAGCAAAATCCAGTTCACACCAGAGCGTTTGCAAGATGGATAGCACATGTACCACAGCAGACAAGACACATGAAGGAATATGGCCCTAACACTAGTAAATCTTCTTATCTTTACCAGGATATGGTATCTTCAAGTACTTTTGCTTCAAGTTACTCTCTATCCACTACAAAAATTTCTAGATCTATCTGATTTGGATAGTCAAAGTCATGTGCCAATTTCTACATTCTCTACACACATGAACAGCCAAAATGTGTGACTAATATCCATTATACTATTTAGTAATCACTGACATTCTAATCTTATGAATAGAAGACTAAATACCCTTTAATTGTCCAGGTTCTGCTTGTCACAAAAATCTATCCTTCAGGTACATGGTAGTCCTTATAATATTCCATTTCATCTCATTTATAGACCTTTACACTATATTGAATTACTTGGAAAACAAGCAAGCAAAGAAGCTACTGTGATGGTTCATAAGAGGCTATACAAATGGCATACTTTACTAAAATTAGCTATTAAATTTGTGATTGCATGGTTAAAGAAAGCTATTAGACAAAAATAAAGCCATTTAATGCAAATCCAGGTACATCTTTAGTGATAAATACATGAAAATAAAAGCAAGCCCAATAAAATAACTATAATTGAGCAGCACAATTTTCTAGAAAACAATTTCTATTTGTGTTTGAATTGGAATACTCAGTTTATTTCTCTTCCTTTATATAATGACCATTCTCATTACCTCTGTTTATTCTGATACCTCACTATTCTGAATACCTGCAGTGCTTCTTTTTAGATTTGAAGCAAATGGACTTTTAGAGTTGGGAGGCCTCTTGGATAATTTATAGTTCCATACTTCATTTAGCAAATAAGAATGTTTAGATCCACAAACATGGTTGTGCTCTTTATTTGTAAAAATAAACTTTATTTTTAGACAAGTTTTAAATTACAGAAAAGTTACATCAAAAGTATAGGGGATTCGGGATGCCCATCCTCCACTGGCTGCACAAGTGGCCTCAGCAGCTCTTCTGTGGCTGGAATTGGAAGCTCCACTTCCAAAAAATGGGGGAGGAAGAGACAGTTGCGCACCAACTTCAGCTACTCATTAGTACAATCTGTGGGCTAAAGTATAAACCTAAGAACAGCTAAATTTTGAATATATCCAAGTAGGAAAGAGGCCAGTAGCCACCATTTTGACCCCACACCCAGCATGAAGGGAAGTAGGGCTGATTGAAAATCACAGTGATGATAGGAACCAGCTTTTTTCCACCCAGATCAGATTGCAGCCCTAGCCTAGGCTTCAGCCCCACCTCTGGCAGGGATGAAGCTGGCAGAACCTCCACCAGTGTCTCTGGGTAACTGCAGGTACACTCAGTCGGCACAGACTGAATAGTCAGAAGTCTGCCAGGGCAACTTGGGTAATTTTGGACCCGCATGAAATAGATTGCTGCCAACACCTGTAGTTTCATCCCTACCCCAGGCAGGGGAGAAAGGGATATGAAACTTCATCAGTCTCTCTGGGCAACTGCAATCTAGGCCTGCAGAACTTGGATTATTACACACGGCTGTGGTTCTGTCCCTACCCCTGGGAAAGGAGAAAGGTGGGAGAGGCTTCATTAGTCACTGGGGCAATGTGGGCAGCTTAAGGATCCACAGCTTACAGCACCAACTATACCTTGGTTCTTACTATACAACTAGCAAGGGAGAAAGGACAAGAAAGCCCTAAACTAAAGAGAGAAACTGCTCCTAGAATAAATACATTCTAGCAAGCCAGATGCCAAGACATCAACAAAAATTTACAATCCATACCAAGAAACAAGCAGATATCGCCCAGTAAAATGAACGAGATAAGCCTCCAGATGGCATAAATGAGTTGAGACAACTAATTATAGGTGTTCAAACAAATCTCCTTAATAAATTCAATGAGATGGGCTAAAGAGATGAAGGATATTAAGAAGATATTGGATGAGCACAAAGAAGAATTTGAAAGCATACATAGAAAAATAGCAGCTCTTATGGGAATGAAAGGAGAAATGAATGAAATAGAAAATACACTGGAATCATATAATAGCAGATTTGAGGAGGCAGAAGAAAGGATTGGTGAGCTTGAAGAAATGGACTCTGAAAGTGAACATACGAAAGAACAGATGAAGAAAAGAATGGAGAAAATTAAACAAGGTCTCAGGGAACTAAAAGACAGCAAGAGATGTATAAACATAAGTGTCATGGGTACCCCAGAAGGAGAAAAGAAGGGAAAAGGGGCAGAAGGAATATTTGAAGAAATAATGGTAGAAAATTTCCCAATCCTATTGAAGGACATAGATATCTGTGTCCCAGAAGCACAACATGCTCCCATCCAAATAAATCTGAGCAGACCAGCTCCAAGACATATACTAATCAGAACGTCAAATGCCAAAGACAAAGAGAGAATTCTGAGAGCTGCAAGAGAAAGGCAATGCACAACATACAAGGGATACCCAATAAGATTAAGGGCCATGGAGGGAAGAAGACAGTGGTATGATATATTTAAGACACTGCAAGAGAAAAGCTTCCAGCCAAGATTCTTATATCCAGCAAGATTGTCTTTCAAAAGTGAGGGCAAGTTTAAAATAGTCACAGATAAACAGAAACTGAGATAGTTTATAACAAGGAGACTGGCTTTGCAGCAAATAACTAAAGGGTATACTATAGTCTGAAAAGAAAAGACAGGAGAGAAAGGCTTGGAAGAGAGTCCGGAAATTAAAATTGTATCAGTAAAAGTAACTAGAAGTCTCAAAACAGTGGTAAAAATAAATATGACAGACAAAACCCAAAGGTCAAAATGGGTGAAATAAATACTGCCTTGACAGTAAAAACATTGACAGTTAATGGATTGAACTCCCCAAGCAAAAGATACAGAGTGGTGGAATAGATCAGAAAGTGTCACCCCTCCATATGCTGTCTGCAAGAGACTCACCTTAGACCCAAGGATGCCAGTGGATTGAGAGTGAGAGGCTAGAAAAAAAGATATTCCACACATGCATTAACAACAACAACAAGCCAGAGTGGCTTTACTTATCAGATGAAATAGACTTTAAAAGACACTAGTAATGCACAATCTGAGGAAGAAGTCAGGAAAATCCATTTACAATAGCAACTAAAAGAATCAAATGTTTAGAAATAAACTTGACCAAGGTTGTAAAACACTTGTATTCAGAAATCTACAACGCATTGTTAAAAGAAATTTAAAAAAGACCTAAATAATTGGAAGAATATTCCATGCTCACGTATTGGAAGACTAAATATCATTAAGATGTCAGTTCTACCCAAATTGATATATAGATTCAATACAATCCTGATAAAAATTCTACCAACATGTTTTAAATAAATGGAAAACACAATTATCAAATTTATTTGGAAGGGTAAGGGGTCCCAAATAGTCAGAAACATCTTAAAAATGAAAAGCGAAGTTGGAGGATTCTCACTTCTGGACTTGAAATCATATTACCTAGTTACAGTGGTAAAAATAGCATGTTATTGGCATAAAGACAGACACATAGACCAATGGAACTGAACTGATCGTTGAGAAAGAGACCCTCACATCTATGGTTAAGTGATTTTTGAGAAGCCTGTCAAACCCATCCAGCTGAGGCAGAATAGTCCATTCAACAATTAGTGCTGGGAGAACTGGATATCCATAGCCAAAAGAAAGAGGACCTTTCCTCTCACACCTTATACAAAAACGAACTCAAAATGGATAAAAGCCTAAATATAAAAGCATGAACCATAAAGCTTCTAGAATAATATGTAGGAAAACATCTTCAAGACCTAGTGGTAGGTGGTGGAATCTTAAAGGAGATAAGAAGAGGACTGAGATAGACTACTGATGCTTAATGTATCCAGAAGTTTTAGTTAACTTTACTGTAAAAGTGTGTAAATATCATGGTAACACATTATAGTGAGTAACAGCTGGTTTTTAAATGGGAATGTGCCTGGAAAGTGTAGTCTAGGGATGTAATTGTCAATTGAAAGAAAGCTAGACAAGAATGTAGGGACTGAATAACACAGTAAACCCAGAGGTGGATGAGAATTGTGGTTGATCGTACAGATGCAAGATTGTCCTTTGTGAGCTAAAGCAGATGTCTGTCACTGTTGTAGGGTGGTGGGAATATGGAGAAGCTTGGGAAAAATATAACTGGAGTTACCTATGGTCTGTGGTTAACAGCAATACTGTAATATTCATGCATCTATGCCAAAGATGTACTCTGTGGATAATGGGGGAGAATGGAAAAAGTGTGCCAAATATATGCTATGGACCATGGTTAGTGGTAACAGTCTGATGATATTCTCATAATCTGTAACACATGTTCCAGCACAGTGTGGTGTGTTGATGGAGAGGAGTTGCATGGGAATTCTGCATATGTGCATGATTGTTCTGTAAGTTCACAACTTCTGTAAAAAAATATGTTTCATCATTCATTAAAAATGGTTCACAACAATGCAAGGTATTGTTGTCAGAGTGAGGTATGATAGCCCTGCATGATGTTATACATGTTTGTTTTGTAAGTTCACAATTATTACTATATACTTATTGTTTATGCACGTTTATGTATGAGTGATACACTTCAATAAATTTAAACAAAAAAATTTAAAACCAAAAAAGAGTGTTGCTAAGTTTGGGAGCCCTGTATGATGATATGCATGTTTGTTTTGTAAGTTCACAACTTTTACTATACGCTTACTGTTTATGTATGTTCATGTATCAATGATAAACTTCAATTTAAAAAAAGTTTTTAAAGAAAGTATAAGGGATTGGGAGGCAAGATGGTGGCACATTAAGGAGCTCCAAGAGTCAGCTTGTCCTACATGGCAGTTAGTAATCACCCATAGCTCTCTCAAGCACCTGTTTGGGGACCCAGTAGGAAGAAGAACATCCTGCAATATCTTATTCAACAATCTGTTCAACAAATGGTGATGGGAGAACTGTATATCCATAGCCTAAAAGAAGAAAGAGGACCCCTATCTCACACCTTATATAAAAATTAACTCAAAATGGATCAAAGACCTAACTATAAAATTTAAAATCATAAAGCTCCCAGATGAAAATGTAGGGAAACATCTTCAAGACCTGGTGGTAATGCATTTATATGCTGAGTTTGCGTTAGAAAGAGGCGACATTTGAGTAACAAGGAGACTCTCAGGTGGTAACTCTTAGGCACCCTACAACTCTAGGCTAAGTTTCAATTTCCAGCGCAAACATTGATAAGCATAGTAGTCAATATCAAGGGCCCATCAATGCACCATCCTCCTTCACTAGCCATTGCCCCTGTACTTGGGGGATTGTTGTTCAGTGTATAAATGCATTACCTTTCCCCCAGCATAGGACATGTCATCCAGGGATGAGCCTCCCTGGCACCAAAGGATTACTATCAAGCACCAACTTGAAATGCAATTGAAAAAGATGTCAAAAAGAATGGGGGAAAGGTAAAGACAAATGAGTTTATATGGTTAAGAGACTTCAACAAGAGTCAGGAGGTCATTCCAGAGGTAATGCTTATACACATCTCTGCAGGATCTCACAGACTGCCAAAGTAGTTACTACCCCAAATAGTGGGGCTCCTGAGGGCTCTGGAGACACCTAGGTCCTATGGTCAGGGTAGATAGGTCCAGAGTTGGTGCCTTGCCAGTGGGCCTTACTTTGGAGTTTGTGCTCCTGAGTGTGACAGAGTTGAACTCAGTTATGGCTTCCCTATACATGGTTCATCTGTCCCTTCTATTTGAACCTATAGTCGGTGCAGGAGTTGGTAGGTGTATGTCCAAGAGACTTAAATCTTTGGGATGTCCATGTGCCAGCTGGGCCCAGGACAACTAAAAAGGAGGTGAGGATGGACAACCACCATACCAAGGAAATGAGAGAGCTTACCACTCCAAGCAAGAGAGTTCCATCCTTTGGCTACAGGGGATCAAAGCCCTCACTCAATTAGAGGTAATGTGGGCATCACCATCCCAGAATCCTCAGGATCGAGGAATAAACTATGGACTACAGTGGACTTAACTGGTATTCTACTATAGACTTATTAAGATTCTAGCAATGGAAGAAATTACAACATTCATGTGGAGGCAGTGGCCACTGGAGGCTCTAAGGGCAATGAGATGGATAAACAGATGTAATACAGGGGCATTTTCAGGACTTGGGGATCGTCCTGAATGACTATACCTGTAAGGACAGATATAGACCATTATATATCTTCCCATAACCTACAGAATTTTATAGGAGAGAGTGTAAACTACAGTGTAAACTATAATTCATGCTCAGTGGCAATGCCCCAAAATGCATTTATCAATTGCAATGAATGTACCATACTAATGAATTATGTTGTTTATGTGGGAAAATGTGGGAGGTATGGGAAGCAAGACATATAGGAATCCCTATATTTTTTATGTAACATTTATGCAATCTAAGTATCTTTAAAAAAATAAAATAAATATTAAAAAAAACCCAACCTGGTGGTAGATGGTGGATTCTTAAACCTTACACCGAAAGCACAAACAATGAAATAAAACATGGATAAATGAGACCTCCTCAAACTTAAACACTTTTGTGATTCTAAGGGTTTCATCAAGAAAGTGAAAAGGCAGCCCACTCAAGGGGAGAAAATATTTGGAAACCATATATCTGAGAAGGGTTTGATTTCCATTCTATATAAAGAGGTCATACAACTCAATAATAAAAAAGCAAGCAATCCAATTTAAAATTCGGCAAAAGACTTAAATAGACATTTCTCCAAAGGGGAAATACAAATGGCCAAAAAGCACATGAAAAAATGTTCAATATTACTAGCATTTAGGGAAATGCAAATCAAAATGACAATGAGATATCATCTTACACCACATAGAATGGCCATTATTTAAAAAACAGAAAACAGGGGAAAGGATGTGGTTCAACCAGATGGGCACCCACCTCCCACATAGGAGGTCCCTGGTGCCTTCTAAAGAAGATGGTCAGATGCTAAGCGCTGATGCAAAAAGTAGAGAGTGGATGTGGTTTAAGTGGTTGAGCACCTGCCTCCCACATGGGAAGCCCCAGGTTTGGTTCCCAGTACCTCCTAAATAAAAAGATGAGCAGACACAGTGAGCAGACACAGTGAGAAGACAATGAGCAGAGAGTTGAGGAAGCCATCTCAGTGGTGGGGGTGGGGAATAATGATAAAATAAAATAATAAAATAAAAAAAGTCACTGTGCCTTAAAAAAAAACACCAGGAAACAATAAGTGCTGGAGACGATGTGGAGAAATAGGAACACTCCTATTGGTGGGACACCAACACTCCTGTTGGTGGGATTGCAAAATGGTGCAGACTCTGTGGAAGACAGTTTGATGGCTCCTCAGGAAGCAAAATATAGAACTGACATATGATCCAGCAATTCCTCTACTAGGAATACATCCAGAAGAACTGAAAACTGTGACACAAACAGATATCTGCACACCATTGTTCATAGCAGCATTATTCACAATTGGCAAATGATGGAAACAATCCAAGTGTCCATCAACCTATGAATGGATAAACAAAAAGTGATACATACGTATGATGGAATACTATGCTGCAGTAAGAAGAAATGAAATTGGGACACCTATAATAACATGGATGGACCTTGAAGACATTATGTTACATGAAATAAGCCAGCCACAAAAGGACAAATATTGCATGGTCTCACTAATATGAACTAAATACGAAGAGTAAACACATGGAGTTAAACCCGAGAGTATAGGTTATTAGGAGATAACAGGAGGACTGAGAAGAGGTACTGATGCTTAAAGTATGTAGAAATTTTAATTAGCTTGACTGTAAAAGTGTGGAAATGGATAGAGTTGATTGTAACACATTAAAGTGAATAGAATTAACAAAGATGGTTATAAATAGGATTGTGGCTGCAAAGGGTAGTCAAGGGAAGTAAATGCCAATTGAAAGAAAGCTAGAGACTAATATAGGCCTGAATAACATAGTAAACCAAGAGGCGGATGAGGATTGTGGTTAATAGTACAACTACAAGAATATCCTTCTATGAGCTAGAACAAATGAACATCACTGTTGCAAGATTGTAAGAATGTGGAGAAGCATGGGAAAAATAAAATTAATGTAACCCAAGGACTATAGTTAATAGCAATATTGTAATATTCTTGAATCAATGCCAAAGATGCACTGTGTTAATAATAGAGGTGCATGGAAAAAATACACCAAATGTATGCTATAGACCATAATTAGTGGTAATAGTGTAATGATAATATTTCATAATTTGAAAAAAATGTTCCACAACAATGTACTGTGTTGGTGGAGGGGTGTTGTATGGGAATTCCACACATGTGCATGAATGTTTTTTAAGTTAACCACGACTGTAATAAAAATATATTTTAAAATATATATACAAAAGAAAAAATAGATAAATGGGTCCTCCTCAAAATTAAAAACTTTTGCACCTCAGAGGAGTTTGTCAAGAAATTGAAAAGGCAGCCTACATAATGGGAGAAAATATTTAGTAACCATATATCTGATAGGGGCCTAATATCCAGCATATATAAAGAAATCCTACACCTCAAAAATAAAAAGACAAACAATCCATTTAAAAAATGAGCAAGTAATTTGAATAGACACTTCTTCAAAATAGAAATATAAAGGGCTAAAAAGCATATGAAAAGATCCTCAACATCACTAGCTATTAGGGAAATGCAAATCAAAACTATAATGAGATATCGTCTTACACCCATTAGACTGGCAGCTGTTAAGAAAACAGAGGACTACAAGTGTTGGAAAGGATGTGGAGGAATGGGAACACTCATCCACTGCTGGTGGGAATGTAGAATGGTGTAACCATTGCAGAGGACAGTATGGTGGGTGTTCAAAAAACTTACTATAGAACTGCCGCATAATCCAGCAATTCCACTGCTGGGTATAGACCCAGAAGAACTGAAAGCAAGGATACGAACAGATATATGCACACCAATGTTCATATCGGCATTATTCACTATCGCCAAAAGTTGGAATCAACCCAAATGCCCTTCAACAGGTGAATGGATAAACAAATTGTGGTATATGTATACAATGGACTATTACCCATCTGTAAGAAGGAATAGAGTATTAACACACAGGATAACATGGATGATTCTTGAGAACCGTATGTTGAGTGAGGTAAGCCAGGCACTGAAGGACAAATATTACATGACCTCACTGATATGGATTAAGCCAATTGAGCAGACTCACAGAGCTAGAGTCTGGAAGATAGGTTTACAGGAAATAGAAAAGGAGAAGAAGGTTGTGCGCCAACACCCATATGGGTAAAATCTATGATAAGGTGGAATTGTGTAGTTGTACAATGATGGGGCATGACAGTGGTATAATGATACTTTTAGGTTGGGCAGTGCTGGTTTGTCAGAGAGGTGGGGTGGGGAGGGTG
>JAQZBX010069625.1:5592-15647 GCA_029593785.1 Cabassous unicinctus | reverse complement strand
CTTTGCCCCTAAATTCCACTGCAAGGAACTTACCATACTAACATACTCTTATGACCATGCAACAGAGTTCACCATATCATGATGTGTAACAGGAAAAAAAAGTTAAAATCTACGATGGACCGGTTAAAAATAAATTATGGTAATTTTTTATATTAGAATAACATGGACTGATAAAATATTTATTGAACTCACTATGTGCCAGGTGGGAATAATACCATTGGGAGGAAAATGGACAATAATCTGAAGGAGGTACTAATATTTTTTTAAATGCCAAAAATATACTAAGTGGTGAAAAAAAGTTGGTTATGAACCCATTGGAAATAAAAAGACATTTATATATGTTTGTGCACATACACACAGAGAAAAATTCTAGAACAATATACAAAACTGCTTGTTTTCTCTGGAGGGTGGAAATGGAGAGGGGTAAGTTCTTATTTATGTCCTGAACTTCTTACCTCTCTTTATAATTTTAAAATAATTTTTATCACTTAAAATAGGAAACATATTTGTTTTTCAAATGATATGATTGTGTATCAGAAAAACAACAGAAAAACTCCAGAGAACCCATTGGAGGGTACAAGGTTTCTTTTTGCAGTGATGAAAATATTCTAAAATTAGATAGTGGTGATGGATGCACAACTCTGTGAATTTTATGCTATGTAAATTGTCTCAAAAAGCTGTTTTTAAAAAACCCATTGGAATATAGTAACACTTTACAAATTAGCTAATACAAAGATACAAAACTAAATTTTTTCTGTTATATTATGGGAGAACACCCTGCCTTCGTGGGTAGCCAACCTCTCAATGGCAGCCCAGGATGAATAGGGGTGGGAGGAGAAGATAATCTGTAGGGTAATGCAGAGCCGACCTTGATTTATGATCTGAATTAATTTGAAATTTGATGTCTTAAATTCAAAATGTAGGTGAATTTTGCCTTCTACTCCATGACCTATCCACATCTGTAGTTCCAAAATTCTTTATAAAAAATTAGCCTGGGACAGGTGCCATATTTATCCCTCTGCTCTCCCATCACATAGGGTATTCTGACACAACTGCAACACAATTTATCTATCATGAGGAAAGGATTTCTTAGAAAATCAATAGTAAGAATTGTGTTTCTCCTTGAACAATTACTTATTGAGTACCTACTATGTCTGAGGTACTAAGCTAGGTGCTAGGGATGCAACTGCATATAGTGGAGAATTTACAATATTTGGAGAAAGGGTTGAGAAAGAAAAGTGATTTTTTAAATGTTTTTAAAGTACTTTTAAAGTTTTTAAAAGCACAGGACAGGATTTCAAAAACTAGTTTTTAGATTTAAAAAAGCAAGGTTTGGAGGATTTGTGGGAAGATGGTGTCACACTAACAGGCAGAGTTCAATGCTCTCACAAAAACAATGGAGAAAAAGCCAAAAGCTGTCTGAGGGAACTGCTTTGGGGGTTAGCAGACCAGGACAATGCTACAGGACTCCAAAGAGGGTGAGGGACAGAGAGACCAAGAAGCCGAAACAACAAACGCGAGTTACCAAGCCCTTCCCCCCACACCCCCAAGATATTAAGCTAGGGTAAAACCCCTGGCTCACTGCAGCAGACTGAGAGGGCGACAGACATTTTCCTCCCTGTCAGCTGTTTCAAGGGAAAAGGGAGGGGGAGGCAGGGGGCTTCAGTGAATTAGCCAGCAGAGCCTGCTGTGAATCTCCAACACAGGAACACAGGAAAGCCCAGACTGTAACACCTCTGTGGAAAGGTGCCCTGATGAGCTCCATCTGCTGGCTGGTCTGGAAATTGCACAGACAAAAACTGTTCTCTGTTCTGTCTGTATCCTAACCCCTGGGAGAAAATCTACACACCACTAGTGAGTCCCTGGCCCAATTTTGATAACTTAAGCTGGGCAATTTCAAAGACTTAGAATAAGTTGAACCAAATATCAAAGAAGTACTGTGAAAAAAAAAATAGGCAAAAGAGAGAAATTGGCCATCAGAGTTAATTCATCAACATATTCAGATGCATAGACATCAACAAAAAATTATAGGCCATACTAGGAAACAGGAAGAGATGGCCCAGCCAAAAGAACTAACCAAATATCCTGAAGAGATACAGGATTTAAGACTATTGATCAGTGATAATTACACAACCCTCCTAAATCACTTCAAAGAATTTAAAGAAAATACCACTAAAGAAATAAAGGATATTAAGAAGACACTGGGAGAGCAAAAAGAACAATTGGAAAGACTGCAAAGAAAAGTAACAGACCTTATGGGAATGAAAGACACGATAGATGAAATTAAAAATACATTAGACGGGGCATTGTCACAGTGGGTGGAGACTCACACAATAACTGAGAGAATACTGAATTTCCATCCTGGAAAACTCTGCCACATTCTCTAAAGGAGCAGCAACAGTCCCCCAAGTGCAGGGGCAGTGACTGGCGAAGGAGAATGATACACTGATAGGCCCTTGCTATTGACGACTAGGTTTATGAGCCTTTGCTCTTGATATTGAAACTTAGCCTATTGTTATGGGGTGCCTAAGGGTTGCCTCCTGAGAGCCTCCTTGTTGCTCAAATGTGGCCTCTCTCTAAGCCAAACTCAGCATGAATGCATTACCTTCCCCCCAGCGTGGGACATGACTCCCAGGGATGGGCCTTCCTGGCACCAAGGGATTGCTACCAAGTACCAACTAGCAATGCAACTGGAAAAAGACCTCGAATAAAAGGGGGAGAAGGTAAAGACAAATGAGTTTACATGGCTAAGAGACTTCAAAGTGAGTCGGGAAGTCATCCCAGAGGTAACACTTACGCACATCTCAACAGAATCTCATAGACTTCCAAAGTGGATACTACCCCAAATGTGGGACTCCTGAGGGCTCTGGAGACACCCAGGTCCTGTGGTCAGGCGGATAGCTCCGGAGTTTGGTGCCTTGTCAGTGGGCCCTACTTTGGAGTTTGTGCTCCTGAGAGTGACAGAGGTGGGCTCAGTTATGTCTTCCCTGCACATGGCTCATCTGTCTCTTCTATTTAAACCTATACTTGGTATTGGAGTTTGTAGGGGTACATCCAGAGACTCAAGTCTTTGGACTGTCCATGTGCCAGCTGGGCCTGGAACCTCGATGGAGTTGCAACACCTACTCTACAGCTCATTGGACTCACTCAGGACAACTGGTGGGGAGATGATGATGGACAATGGCCAACCCAGGGAATGGAGAGAGTCTACAGCTGCAGGCAGGAATGTTCCATCCATCTTCCCCATGGGATATAAGCCCTCTTTCAATTGGAGGTAGAGTGGATGTCACCATCCCAGAATCCTTGGGATTGGGGGAAGAGCTATGGACTAGAGTGGACTTACTGGTATTCTACTATAGACATATTGTGATCCTAGCAATGGAAGAAATTACAACACTGATGTGGAGCCAGGGGCCAAATGGAGCCTCTGAGGGCAGGGAAAGGGAAAAACAGTTGTAATATAGAGGCTTTTTTGGGACTTGGGAATTACCCTGAGTGACGTTGCAATGACAGATATAGGCCATAATTATATCATCACATAACATGCAGAACTGTGTGGGAGAGAGTGTAGACTACAATGTGAACTATGGTCCATGCTGAATGGCAAAGCCCCAGGATGCATTTATCAACTGCAATGAATGTGTCACACTAATAAAGGATGTTTATGTGGGCTCGTGTGGGAGGTGTGGGGAGTGGGGCATATGGGAATCCCTGTATTTTTTGTGTAAAATTTATGTAACCTAATTATCTTTAAAAATAAATAAATTAATTAAAAAAATACATTAGAGGCACATAAGAGCAGATGTGAATTGCTTGAAGACAGAATTAGTGATTTTGAAGATAGAATATCTGAACTGGAAAAGAGAGAAGAGAAAAAGAAGAAAATGGAGAATATGGGAACAGAGTCTCAGGGAACTGAATGACAATGTGAAATGCACAAATATTCACATTATCAGTGACCCAGAAGAAGAAGAGAATGGAAAAGGGACAGAAAGAATATTTGAGTAAATAATGACTGAAAACTTCCCAACCCTTACGAAAGACATAAATATCAATATCCAAGAAGGACAACACACCCCAAACAGAATAAATCCGAATAGACCTACTTCAAGACACCTACTATTCAGATGTCAAATATGAGAGATAAAGAAAGGATTCTGAAAGCAGCAAGAGAAAAGCAAAGCATCACATACAAGGGAAATTCGATAAGATTAAGCGTCGGCTTCTCATCAGAAACCATGGAGGCGAGAAGAAAGTGGTATGATGTATTTAAGGTACTGAAAGAGAAAAACTGCCAGCCAAGAATTCTGTATCTGGCCAAACTGTCCTTTAAAAATGAGGGTGAGTTCAAAGTCTTTACAGACAAACAAAAACTGACAAAATATGTTACCAAAAGACCAGAATTACAAGAGATACTAAAGGGAGAGCTGCAGCCTGAAAGGAAAAAACAAGGGCGAGAGATTTGGAGAAGTTTAGAAATGAAGATTATTAGGAAGGGTAAACTAAAGGGTAAAAAGACAAACAATAGAACGATACAACAACAGAAAGCCAAAGGACAAAGTGGATGAAGTAAATAATGCCTTTACAGTAATAACATTAAATGTGAATGGATTGAACTCCCCAATCAAAAGATAGACTGATAGAATGGATAAAAAAATATGAGCTGTCTATATGTTGTCTACAAGAGACCCACCTCAGACGTAAGGACACCAGATTAAAAGTGAAAGGCTGGAAAAAGTATTCCATGCAACCAAAAAAGAGCTGGAATAGCAATATTAATATCAGATAAAAATAGATTTCAAATGCAAAACTGTTATAAGAGATGAAGAAGGTCATTATATAT
Source organism: Cabassous unicinctus (assembly GCA_029593785.1). NCBI lineage: Eukaryota > Metazoa > Chordata > Mammalia > Cingulata > Chlamyphoridae > Cabassous > Cabassous unicinctus. The sequence continues at coordinate 10,804 of JAQZBX010069625.1, read as the reverse complement.
TAATAAAAGGGGCAACTCAACAAAAAGAAATAACTGTTCTAAATATTTATGCACCTAACCTGAGTGCCCCAAAATATATGAGGCAAAAATGAAGGGAGAAATAGATGTCTCTACAATAAAGTTGGAGACTTCAGTACACCACTCTCAGTATTGGACAGAACATCTGGACAGAGGATAAATAAAGAAATAGAGAACTTGAATAATATGATAAATGAACTAGAACTACCAGACATCTATAGAGTCCCAAAATGGCAGGATATACTTTCTTTTCAAGTGCTCATGGATCCTTCTTCGAGATAGACCATATGCTGGTCACAAGACAAGTCTCAATAAATTTTGAAAGACTGAAATTATACAAAACACTTTCTCTGATCATAACGGAATGTGAAGCTGGAAATCAATAATGGATGGAAAAAGGGAAAATTCATAAATATGTGGAGATTAAACAACACACTCTTAAACAATCAGTAGGTCAAAGAAGAAATTGCAAGAGAATTCAGGAAATTTGTTTTTTTTTTAATTTTTTAAAAATTTATTGAAATATATCACTCATACATGAACATACATAAACAATAAGTGTATAGTAATTGCTATGAACTTATAAAACAAACATACATAGCATCATACAGGGCTCTCATACCTCACCCTACCACCAATACCTTGCATTCTTGTGAAATATTTTTAATTAATGATTAAAGAGCATCCTCAAAATATTACTACTAACCAAAGTATTTCACCCCAACCCACCCTATTATTATTATTTATATCATTTATACATGAACATACATAAACAATAAATGTATAGTAAAAGTTGTGACCTTACAAAGCAAACATTCATAACATCATACAGGGGTCCCATACATCAACCCTCCACCAACACCTTGCATTGTTGTAAGACATTTGTTCAAATTATGAAAGAATATTGTCAAAATCTTACTACTAATTATAGTCCTTATCTTACATTTGGTGTACTTTTCCCCCAACCCACCCTATTATTTTATTTAAATATATTTTTATGACAAAAGTTGTAAACTTACAAAACAATCATGCACATGTGCAGAATTCCCAAACAACACCCCTCTATCAACACACCACATCGTGGTGGAACATTTGTTACAGATTATGAGACAATATCATCCGATTATTACCAGTTCCACAGCATACATTTGGCACACATTTTCCATACTCCCCCATTATCAACACAGTACATCTTTGGCATAGAGGAAATACCTTGAAATGAATGAAAATGAGAACACAACATATCAAAACCTATGGAACACTGCAAAGGCAGTGCTGAGGCGGAAATTCATAGCCCTCAATACTTACATTAAAAAAGAAGAGCTAAAATTGAAGATCTAATTGTACATCTGGAGAAACTAGAAAAAGAACAGCAAACTAATCCCAAACCAAACCGAAGGAAAGAAATAGTAAAGATCAGAGCAGAAATAAATGAAATCGATAACAAATAAACAACAGAATCACCAAAACCAAATGTTGGTTCTTTGAGAAGATCAACAAATCGACAAACCCTTAGCTAGACTAACAAAGAAAAAAAGAGAGAAGATGCAAATAAATATAATCAGAAATGAAAGGAGGACCATTACAACTGACCCTGCAGAAATAAGAGATCATAAGAGGATACTATGAACAACTACATGCCAAAAAACTAGACAATGTAGATGAGATGGACAAATTCCTAGAAACACACCCAAACCAGCTACATGACCCTAGAAGAAATAGAAGACCTCAACAAAGAGAAGAGACTGAAACAGTTATCAAAAGCCTCCCAAAGATGAAAAGCCCGGGACCAGATAGCGTCACAGATGAATTTTACCAGTTGTTCAAAGACTATCTAATACCACTCTTACTCAAGCTCTTCCAAAAAACTGAACAGGAAAGAACACTACCAAACTCATTCTATGACGCCAACATCACCCTAATACGAAAACCAGATAAAGATGTTATAAAAAAGCAAAATTACAGACCAATGTCTCTAATGAAAATAGATGCAAAATCTTCAACAAAACCCTTGCAAACTGAATTCAAAAGCACATTAATAGGAATTATACACCACTATCAAGTGGGTTTTATCCCAGGTATGCAAGGGTGGTTCAACACAAGAAAGTCAATCAGTGTAATAAACCACATTGATAAATTGAGGAAGAAAAATCACATGATCCTCTCAATTGATGCAGAAAAGGCATCTGACAAAATACAGCACTCTTTCTTGATAAAAACACTCCAAAATATAGGAATAGAAGGAAACTTTCTCAATATGGTAAAGTGCATATATGAAAAACCTACAGCTAGCATTGTACTCAATGGTGAAAGACTGAAAACTTTCCTGCTGAGGTCATGAACAAGACAAGGATGCCCACTGTCACCATTGTTATTCAACATTGTGCTAGAGGTTCTAGCTAGAGCAATTAGACAAGATAAAGAAATAAAAGGCACTCAAATAGGAAAGGAAGAAGTAAAACTTTCATTATTCACTGATGATATGATCCTGTATCTAGACTCTTCTGAAAAATCCACAACAAAGCTACTAGAACTAATAGATGAGTTCGGAAAAGTGGCGGGATACAAGATTAATATACAAAAATCAATAGTGTTTCTATATACTACTGATGTGCAATCTGCGGAGGAAATCAGGAAAAAAAATTCTATTTACAATAGCAACTAAAACAATCAAATATTTAGGAATAAACTTAACCAAGGACATAAAGGACCTATATTCAGAAAACTACAAAACATTGCTAAAAGAAACTGAAGACTTAAATAAATAGAAGAACATTCCATGTTAATGGATTGAAAGACTAAATATTGTTAAGATGGCAATTCTACCCAAACTGATTTACAGATTCAATGCAATCCCAATAAAAATCCCAACAATCTTTTTTGCAGAAGTGGAAAATTCAATGATCAAATTTATTTGGAAGGGTAAGGGGCCCCAAAAAGCCATAAACATCTTAAAAAGAAGAACGAAGTTGGAGGACTCTCACTTTCGGACTTTAAAACATATTACTTAGCTACAGTGGTAAAAACAGCATGGTACTAGCATAAACACAGACACATTGACCAATGGAACCAAATTGAGAACTCAGAAATAGGTCCTGGGACAAGATGGTGGCAGCTGCACAGGGCGGGAGAAGTGGTGGCGGAGGCGGTGGTGGGACTGGTTGTGGCCCAGCAGCGGGACAGGCAGTAGCCGCAGTGGCTTGTTGGATAAGTGGAAGATTGATGACAAGCCTATAAAAATTGACAAGTGGGATGGATCAGCTGTGAAAAATTCTTTGGATGATTCTGCCAAAAAGGTTCTTCTGGAAAAGTACAAGTATGTGGAGAATTTTGGTCTAATTGACGGTCGCCTCACCATTTGTACAATCTCCTGTTTTGTTTCTTTTTGCCATAGTGGCTTTGATTTGGGATTATATGCACTCCTTTACAGAGTCCAAGCCTGTTTTGGCTTTGTGTGTCATATCCTATTTTGTGATGATGGGGATCCTGACAATTTATACCTCATATAAGGAGAAGAGCATCTTTCTCGTGGCCCACAGAAAAGATCCTACAGGAATGGATCCTGGTGATATTTGGCAATTGTCCTCCAGTCTCAAAAGGTTCAATGACAAATACACCCTGAAGCTGACCTTTATCACTGGAAGAATGAAGCAGCAGCAGTAAGCCGAATTTACCAAGTCCATTGCTAAGTTCTTTGACCACAGTGGGACACTGGTCATGGATGCGTACGAGCCTGAAATATCTAGGATCCATGACAGTCTCGCCACAGAAAGAAAAAAAGTAAAATATTCAATTCTAAAAGCGGTCGTCTTTCTACTGGATCATGCTGAATTATGGGGTGGGGTGAAAACAAACAGAGAACTTAAAATGGATGAAGTAGAGTAAGAATTGTTAAAGATGGCCCTGTTTTATCCTGAAATTTTAGTCTGTTCTGGATAAATAGGCTTTTCTAGCACAGATAGGAGAAGTTGTAGCTCTGATGTCTAGCTGTAGCCTCCTTGATCTGCTGATTGCACTGTTTTGATTTGCTTTTCTGGAAAAGAATATTTGCTTTTCTGGAAAAGAATTTTTGCTAAAAGCCATACAGACTTCTTCCTTCATTGTAGCAGTACTTTATATAATATAGCTTTGTGCCATGAAGCATTTCAATAATCAGTTTTTAAAATTATTAAACCGGTTGCTAGCTTTATTGTGTTAATTCCTATTTCAACAACTGTTCCCCTTAGGAATGCAGGATACAACTTCTTGTGTATGACAGCTTTTTTTCACACCATTTTTGTGGGTGTGTATATATTTGACTTGGGGAGACTTGAAAAAACATAGTTTTTTAATTTGTTTAAAACAGACCTTCTGCCTGTTACATTTTATGCTCTTAACCAATTAAAGAAACCAGTGGCATTTTTAGTTTTTATTGTCTGTGTTCCACAAGTATATATCTGTTTCTTTATGCCTTTTATTAACTGTCATTTTCTAAAAATTTTTTCAATAAAAAGAAAGAAGATGTGGAAAAAAAAAAGAAATAGGTCCTCATATTTATAGTCAAGTGATTTTTGACAAGGCAGTCAAACCCTCCTAGCTGGGCCAGAAGATTCTATTGAACAAATGGTGCTCGGAGAACTGGATATCCATAGCCAAAAGAAAGATAGAAGATCCCTATTTCATACCTTATACAAAAATTAACTCAAAATAGATCAAGGACCTAAATATATAAGCGACAACCATAAAAATCCTAGAAGAAAATGTAGGAAAACATCTTCAAGACTTGCGGTAGGCGGTAGTTTCTTAAACCTTACACCCGAAGCATGAGCACAAACGAGAAAATTGATAAATGGGATCTCCTCAAAATTCAAAACTTTTGCACCTCAAAAGACTTTGTCTGGAAGCAGGTGTGGCTCAGTGGATGGAGCCCCCGTTTACCATATGGGAGGCCCGGGTTCGCGTCCTGAGGCCTCCTTGTGAGGGCACGCCAGCCTGAGCGGTGCGGTGGGCTGATGCAGCAACCTCACGGCAGGAAGCGGGGGTGGCGCAATGGATAGAGCACCCGTTTACCATATGAGAAGCCTCGGTTCGCTTCCCATTGCCTCCTTGTGAGGGCAGGCTGGCTCACACGGCGCCGTGGGCTGATGTGAGGCAGGACCTCACAGCAGGGGGGAGATAAGCAGACACTAAAAAAAAATTAAAAAAAAAAAAAAAA
>JAQZBX010069624.1:0-15548 GCA_029593785.1 Cabassous unicinctus | reverse complement strand
GTTTGAGAGCATATCGAACCTCCCCAGGATAGAAGTTCAGTTATTTCCCACTCATTATATGAGTCTCCCTCCATGATACAGCACACTATCGCAAAATTATCACTCTCACATTCTCTAGAAAACTGTTGCAGGTGCACCCTTTCTCAAATGCCCCCCATTCAACACCCTAAACCAGTAACGCTTCCTTGTCATATTGACAAAAGTTTTTCAACACTAGTTCATCCAAGTACCCACCTATCCCCAGTGTTCAGCTATTCCTTCTCCCAAACTCATCCCTGTTCCTTGGACCACCGAAACCAACCTCTGCAGCCTACACCCTGTCAAGCTTGCAGTGCCTAATCCAATAGTATCCCTTCACCCTTGTCATATCTTTTCATTGTACAACTACTCACTTTCACCTTGTCATAGATGATGCCCATATTGGCATTGGCTCACAGCCTTCTTCACCTTTCCTATTTCCTGTAAAATTACCTTCCAGACAATAGCTCTCTGAGTCAGCTCAATTTGCTTAATTAATATCAGAAAAGTCATGTAATATATTATCCTTCAGTGTTTTGCTTCCTGCATTCAACATAAGGTCTTCAAGTTTCATCCATGTTATCCTGTGTGTTAGTACTGTATTCCTTCTTACAGCTGAGTAATAGTCCATTGTATATATCTAACATATTTTTTTAATCCATTCATCTGTTGATGGACAGTTGGGTTGATTCCAACTTTTGGCAATAGTGAATAATGTCACTAGGAACATTGGTGTGCATATATCTATTCATGTCCTGGCTTTCAGGTCTTCTGGGTATATAGCCAGCAGTGGAATTTCTGAGTAATATGGAAGATCTATAGTTAGTTTTTTGAACTGCCAAATTTTCCTTCACAATGGCTGGACCATTCTAAATTCCCACCAGCAGTGGATGAGGGTTCCCATTCCTCCACATCCTCTCCAACACTTGTAGTTCTCTGTTTTATTAATGGCCACCAGTCTAATGACTGTAAGGTGGTATCTCATTGAGGTTTGATTTGCATTCCCCTAATAGCTAGTGATGTTGAGCATCTTTTCATATGCTTTTTTAGCCATTTGTATTTCTTCTTTGGAGAAGTGTCTGTTCAAATCACTTGCCCATTTTTAAAATGGGCTGTTTGACTTTTTATTTTCAAGATATAGGATTTCTTTATATATGCTGGTAATTATTCTCCTGTCAGATATTTGGTTACCAAATACTTTCTCCAACTAGGTAGGCTGTCTTTTCACTTTCTTGACAAACTCCTTTGAGTTGGAAAAGATTTTACTTTTGAGGAGGTCCCATTTACCTATTTTTTTCTTTTGCTGTTTGTGCTTTGGGTGTGAAGTTCATGAACTTATTTCCTATTTCAATGTCCTTTATATGCTTTGCTGCATTATCTTCCAAGGTCTTTAAGGTCTTGACTCTTATATTTAGATATTTAATCCCAATTGAGTTGATTTTTATATAAAGTGTGAGATGGTGTTCCTCTCTCATTCTTTTGGACACGGATATCCCATTCCCCAAGCACCATTTGTTGAAGAGGCCATCCAATCACAGTTGAATGGGCTTGATGGCCTTGCTGAATATCAGATGATTATATATGCAAGGATCTATATCAGAGCTCTCAATTCAGTCCCATTGGCTATATGTCTACCCTTGTGCAAATACCACGCAGTTTTGACCACTGTAGCTGTGTAGTATGCTTTATAGTCAGGTAGTGTGAATCCTCCAATTTAGTTTTTATTTTTCAATAAGTCTTTGGCTATTCAGGGCCTCTAGCCTTTATAAATAAATTTCATAGTTAGATTTTCCAATTCAGTAAAAAATGCTGTGTTGATTTTATTGGGATTGCATTAAATCTGAGGATTATTTTGGTTTGAATAAACATCTTAATGGTGTTTAGTCTTCATAAACATGAACAGGGAATATTCATCCATTTATTTAAATCTTCTTTGATTTCCTTCACAGTGCTGTGTAATTCTCTGTGTATAAGTCATATACACCTTTAGATAAACTTATTCCTAGGTATTTGATTTTTTAAGATACTATTATAAATGGTATTTTTTTCTTGATTTCCTCAGATTGCTCATTATTGTTGTACAGAAATTCTACTGATTTTTATGCATTGATCTTACCTTACAGAACTCACTTATAAGCTCTAGAAGCTTTGCTTTAGATTTTTCAGGGCTTTCTATGTAAAGGATCATTTCATCTGCAAATAGTGAAATTTTTACTTTCTCCTTTCAATTTGGATACCTTTAATATTTTTTTTCTTTTCTCAGTGCTCAAGCAAGTACTTCTAACACAATGCTAAATAGGAGTGATGATAAACTTTTACGATTTCACCTTTCTATCTGATGTTAACTGTGGGTTTTTCATATATGCCCTTTATCATAGTCAGAAAGTTTTCTTCTATTCTTATCATTTGCAGTGTTTTTATCAGGAAAGGATGCTGTATTTTGTTGAATGTTTTTCCTGCCTCTCTAGAGATAATCATGTGAAAAAAAATTTTTTTAATCTGTTTATGTGGAGGATTACATTGATTGATTTTCTTATGTGGAACCATCCTTGCACACTCAGGTTAACCCCATTTGGTCATGGTGTATAATTCATTTGATGTGTTGTTGAAAATGATTAGCAAGTATTTTGTTGAAGATTTTAGCATCTAGGTTCATTAGAGTGAATGGTCTGTAATTTTCCTTTCTTGTGGCATCTTTGTTGGCTTTGGTATTAAGGTAGTGTTGGCAATATAGAAAGAGTTGTGCATTGTTCCTTCTACTTCTGCTTTTTGGAAGAGATTAAGCAGTAATGTTGTTAGTTCTTTATGGACTATTTGGTAGAATTCACCTGTGAAACCATCTAGTCCTGGGCTCTTTTTAGTTAGGAGGGTTTGATGACTGATTCTGTCTCTATACCTATGATTGCTCTGTTGAGTTCATCATTTTATTCTTTCATCAATGTAGGCTTCTAGTGCGTTTCTAAAATTTGTCCATTTCCTCTAAATTATCCTTCTTGTTGGCATGTAATTTTTCAAAGTATCTTCTTATAATACTCTATTTCTATGGGGTCAGTGGTGATACCCCTTACTCACTCTTATTATGTGTATGTGCATCTTCCCTCTCTTTTCCTTTGTTAGTCTAGCTAATGAATTGTCAAATTTATTGATCTTCTAGAAGAACCAGCTTTTGGTTTTGTTTATTTTTTTCTAGTGCTTTCTTATTTTCTATTTTATTTAGTTCTGTTTTAATCTTTGTTATTTCCTTCCTTCTACTTCCTTTCTGGTTGGTATGTTGTTCTTTTTCTAATTCTTCAAGTTGTGTTGTTAAGCCTTCGATTTTAGCTTTCTTCCTTTTTTGATATATGCATTTCTGGCTATGAATTTCCCTCTCAGTACAGCTTTTGCTGCATCCCATAGATTTTGATATGTTGTGTTTTCATTTTCATTCATTCCAAGGTAGTTACTGATTTCTTTGGAAATTTCCACCTTGCACTGCTGTTTGTATAAGAGTGTGTTGCTTAAATTCCATATCTGTGTGCCTAATCTGGTTCTCTGGATCTTAATGATTTCTAGCTTCATTCCATTGTTGTCAGAGAAATTACTCTATATAGTTTCAATCCTTGTGATTTCATTGAGAATTTTTCTGTGGCCTGGCATGTGGTCTATCTTGGAGAATGATCCATGTGCACTTGAGAAGATTGTATATCCTGCTGTATTTGGGTTTAGTGTTCTGTATATGTCTATTAGTTCCAGATCCTCTAATGTATTATTCAAAGTTTTTGTTTCTTTATTGATTCTCTGTTGAGATATTCTCTCAATTTGTGATAATGGTGTGTTAAGGTACCCCACTATAATTATAGAGGCATCTATTTTTCTATTAGTTTTTTCAGTGTTTTCCTCATATATTTTGAGGCACCCCTGTCAGGTGCATAAATGTTAATGATTGCACTTTCTGCTTGAAAGATTACATGTTTTACTAATATATTATGTCCATCTTTGTCTCTTACAGTAGTTTTGCATTTAAAGTCTATTTTGTCCAGTATTAGTATAGCTACTCCCACACTATTTTGATTATTGTTTGATTGTAAAATTGTTTTCCAGCCATTCACTTTTAGCCTTCTTGAATTGCTGGGTATGAGGTGGGTTTCTTCTAGACAGCATATAGATGGGTCATATTTTCTCATCGATTCTGCTAATCTGTGTCTTTTGACCTGTGAGTTTTATCCTTTAACATTCATTATTATTACTCCCAAGGAATTACTTACATTAGCTATAATTTCTTTGTGTTTATGTATGTCATATGTTGTTTTTATTTTCTTTTGTCTTTTTAGTTGTTCTTACACCCTCTTCCAACAATCTCTTTCCTGTTTTTTTCCTTTCAACCTGAAGCACACACTTTAGTATTTCTTGAAGTGTAGGTTTCTTATTGGCACACTTTCTTAAATTCTGTTTATCTGTGAATATTTTGCACTCTCCATTTTTGAATGCCAACTTTACTGGATAGAGAACTCTTCGCTGGAAGTTTTTTCTTTTAGTACCTTAACTATGTCAAGTATGGTTTCAGATGTGAAATCAGCACTTAATCTTATTGAGCTTCCTTTGTATGTGATGGTTCTCTTTTCTCTTGCTGCGTTGATTATTTTCTCTTTGTCTTGAGCATTGGACAGTTTGACAAGTTTATGTCTTGGAGTAGGCCTGTTGGGATTTATACTCTTTGGGGTACGCTGTGCTTTCTGGACATGTATGTCCATCTTTTCCAATAGAGTTGTGATGTTTTCAGCCATTATTTCCTTCAATATTCCTTCTGTCCCCTTTCCCTTCTCTTATCCCTCTGGGATGCCTATAATGCACATGTTTGTGTGTTTTGTGTTGTTATTCAGTTCCCTAACTCCCTGATGGATTTTTTCTATTTTTTTATCCATCGGTTCTACAATCTGTTTGATTTCAGATGTACTGTTTTCCACATCGCAAATTCTTTCCACTGCCTTTTCAAATCTGCTGTTACAAGCCTCCAGCGTCCTTTTATTTATTTGATTGTGCCTTTCATCACCCTCATATCCATTATCATTTTATGTACATTTACAATTTCTTCAGTATATTCTCCCAGTGTCTTCTTAATATCCTTTATCTCTTCTTTCACTTCATTAAGTTGGTCCATGATATTTGTTTTGACGACTTTGATTTGTTGCTCCGTGTTCTGCACCTCTTCATGGTTTTTAATTTGTTTGTTGGACGGGGCCATGTCTTCCTGTTTCTTAGTATGGTTTGTAATTTTTTGTTGCTGTCTGGTCATCCTTTTATCTTGATAGGTTTATTCTGTTGATTAGCTTCTCTCTTTACTCTAAGGTTTTATTTAAGTGCTGTTTGTGTGTGTGTGTTAAGTTTTCTCTTTGACACTTTTTTCTTCTTATTCTTTCTTTGCTGTTCCCTGTGTTCCAATTACTTGTTTTTAGCTTCAACGTGTCTCTGACTCTCACTCTTCTGGGAGTTGGTAAGAAGTGTCCCTGTTTGCTGTGCCCCAAAGTAGGTCCTCACGGCAGGCTCTGACTTTTTCTTTGTTGTTTTAATGAGACCTAAATCTTATATGCTTAACCCATCAGCCATGTTCCCCAACAGTCTCACATTTTTAATTTATAATGACCTTGATTTTTGAACAGTCTTACTCTACAGAAAATTTGTGAACCTATTCCAGAGAGTTTCCAATATTATGAGCATCTCCCACCCAGTATACTCCATTATATTTGGTGAATATTTCAAATTTTTTAAATAAAAGAATGCCCATAAAAATCTTTATTCATAATCCTAGCTCTATTCCCACTGGTGTTCTATGCATATCTATGCAGACTCTTCATATGCTTAAACTAATTTTTAAAATATAGTTTTTATTTTATAAAAAGATACTTAGATTACACAAATATTATGTAAAAATATAGGGGATTCCCATATGTCCCACTCCTAACCCTTCCCTCCTTTTTCCCACATAAACAACACTTTTCAGTAAGGTGGTACATTTGTTACAATTGATGAACACATTTTGAAGCATTGCCACTAAGTGTGGATTACAGTTTACATTGAAGTTTACACTCTCTTCTGCACAATTTTGTAAGTTATGGCAAGAAATGTAATGGCTTGTATCTGTCATTGTAATGTCATTCAGGACAATTTTCAAGTCCTGAAAATGCCCCCATATTTCCCCTGTTTTTTCTTCTCCCTGCCCTTAGACCATGCAGTGGCCACTGCCTCTACATCAATGATATAATTTCTTCCATTACTAGAATCATAATAAGTCTATAGTTGAATATCAGTAAGTATACTTCAATCCATAGTTAATTTAACAGTACTAAGGATTCTAGGATGGTGATGCCCACTCCTCCTCTAATTGAGAGGAGGCTTCAATTCCATGGGGCAGATGGATGGGACTCTCTTGCTTGCACTTGTAACCCTCTTGGCTTCTTAGGATGGTCATTGTCCATCATCATCTCCTTGTTAGTTTCCCGGTAAATCCAATGAACTGAGAGTAGGTGTTGCAACTTTGCTGAAATTCATGGCTCAACTGGACAAAATATTTAAGTCTCTAGGACATATATTTATCAAGTATAGTGCTAATTATGGGTTCAAATAAAAAAAGTAATAGAGCCATGTGTAGAGAACCTATAAATGAGTCTCACTCTGTTAAACTGAGGAGCATAAATTCCAAAGTAAGGTCCCCTGAAAGAGTGCCAAAATTCTGGAGCTGTCTGCCCTGTTTATAGATTCTGGATATCTCTAGAGCCATCAGGAATCCTGGTGTTTTAAGCCCTGTATACTGTGACACACAATGCTGAGACTTGCATAAGCATAACCTCTAGAATGAACTCCTGACTCAATTTGCAATCTCTTAGCCAGAAAAACTCATTTGTATTTACCATTTCCCCCTTTTGGTCAAGGTATTTTTCCAGATGCATTGCTATTTGGTGATGGTAATAATTTCTCAGTGTCAGGGAGGCTCATTCCTGGGAGTAATGTCCCATGCCACAGGGAAGGTAGTGTGTTTATTTGCTGAGTTTGGCTTAGAGAGGCCACGTTTGAGCAATAAGGAGGCCTTCAGGAGGTACCTCTTAGGCAGTATATAATACTAGCCTAAGTTTCAATTTCACATGAAAAGGTTCAAAAGAACAATCATCAACTACAAGGGCCTGGCATAATCGTCTGTCTTCCCTCACTAGACATTGTCCTTGCACTTGGGGAATTCTTGCTGTCCTATTGGAGAATGTAGCAGAACTCCCTAGGATGAGAATTCAATATTCTTTAAGTTATCTTGTGAAACTCTACCCACTGAGACAATGTCGCATGTATCATTGAACATATTCATATGTCTTAGAAGCATGCCTTAGGTGAACCCCTTCCCATGTGACCCCACATCAGTGACACCCCACACCAATAATCCTCCCCCAGCACTGCTGTTACCCTTTTGTGATCCAAAACCTGTTTGAAAATGAAGCAAAAAAAATTACTGTATAAATTAGTAGGAAAATGAAATAGTAATTAAAAAAATAAAATACAAAATTCAAAATAAGTTAAAAAATTGAAATAATATAAAATTTACTTAGACAGTTTGCCTTTCATCACTGTAAGATTTGTTGTCTTGTATGTAAGTGACAATTTATTCCTTCTAGTCCCCCAGTGTCTTATTTTTTCCATTTTATATTCAAAGACGCTTTAGGTTACAGAAAAGTCACATAGAAATTGCAGGTCATTCCCATGTACACCATGAAAGAGACCTTGGCCAAATGGGTGAAATATTGAATACAAATAAGATTTTATGGCTAAGAGATTTCAACATGAGTCAGCAGGTTCTTCCAGAGGTTACGCTTATGCACATCTCAGCAGGATTTCTTTGACTGCCACAGCAATCAGTGTCTCAGTCAGTGGGTTTCCTGTGGGCTCTATACACTCAGACACTGTAAGCAGTGCAGACAAGCTCAGGAATTCAGCACCCTCTCAGTATGCCTTACTCTGGAATTTATGCTCCTCAGTGTAATAAACTTTGACTCATTTATAGTTTCTCTACACATGTCTCTTCTACCCCTTTTATTTGAACCTATAATTAGCACTATACCTGTTAAATATATATCCCAGTGGCTTAAACCTTTGATCTGTTCCTGTGACAGTTGAGCCCTGAATCTCAGCAGAGTTGCAAAACCTACTCTCCAGTACATTTGACTCACCCAGGACAACTAACAAGAAGATGTTGATGGACAACGCCCATCCCAAGGAACTGAGAGTATCTGCAACTGCAAGCAAGATAGCTCCATTCATCTGCCTCATGGGACCTAAGCTTCCTTTCAATTTGAAACAGAGTGGGATTCACCACCCTCAAATTCTCAAGATTGCAGAATGAAAACTGGACTAAAGTAGACTTATTAATATTCTGTTATAGACTTATTATTCTAACAATGGTAGAAATTTTATTATTGATATGAAGGCAAAGACCATCAGAATTTCTAAGGGGACGGAGAGGGAAGAAAAGTTGTAATATGGGGCTTTTGGGGGGGATTGTAATTGTCCTGCAAGACATTGCAATGACAGGTACAGGCCATTATAAATTTTGTCATAATCTACAAAATTGTGTGGGATAGAGAGTAAACTTTAATATTACTATAGTCCATGTTTAGTAGCAATGTTTCAATATGTGTTCATCAATTTTAACAAATGCACCATAGTAATGAAGGATGATGTTCATGTGGGAAAGTGTGGGAGGGGGAGGAAGTGGAGCATAAGAGAATCCCCTGTGATTTCTATTTTAGTAATATATCACTTGTGATTTTTTTGAACAATTTATTCAGGTGTTCAAAGAATTCAGTGACACTTCCACAACAAAACAGCTTCAATTCAAGTGTACTTATTTACATGTAAACTTTTTCAATGGTTACATCCACGAAAACAAATAAAAAAACAGCTGTTTCATTCTAACAAATATATGTGGGGTGATGCAAGGAAGAAAAAAGCTCCAATCAATGTAAGAGAAGGATTTCCAATAGAACTTTTTGTTTAACACTTACCAAAATTGTGATATATTTATACTGTTTTGATCAGTCATGTATTTAATAATCGTAATAACTCATTCCAAAAGAAAATGCTTAACAATATGATCACTATCATTTAAACAATTTTTAAAAATATTTAAATTTTAATGTTTGTATATATTTTTCTTGTGGGGAAATTGGATGATAAACCAAAGATCTTCAAGCGTAAAATTTATTATACTAGAAAAACCTTCTTTAGAGAAAATCAAATGGAAATATGAGTTCAAGGAGGAAAAAAGAACAATGTAAAATTTTGTCTGTTAAATAAAAACTAATTTGAATTTTTTTCAAAAGAAATCAAATCACTATTGTACTTAGTTTCCATTACACACATTTAAAAGAGTGATGTAATAGTTTTATTTTAAAATGTCAACATTTACATTTTACCAGAAATCCTGTCTTTTCAAAACTTGCTGCTTGCCTGCCTTCTGCTATCCGCGCTAAGCTTTACTACTAAAGCAGTGAAACCTTTGAAACGTGACCCAGGAGAACAGTTCCAGACCTTGTACAAGGTTGACAGAAGAGGATTTAGTGGGAATTTTAGTTAGGACTCTGCTAAGCCAAAAACCACTTCATCCAACCAGTCCAGTTTCTATGCATCAGCCTGATCTCTCTCTAGCAATTCACCCATTTCTCCAGGCCTATGTCCTCCGCACCACCCTCCCACGGAGTCAAACTGACTTATTCAAGTAAAACCACGCTCCCCACCTCCCCAACAAAACAACAACAAACATTTAAAACAAAACAATTTCAAAGGCTTCTATTTCCTTTTAGAGTTGGAACTTATTCTCAAAGGTCACTCGGGTGAATATTTCCCCATAGTTTGAAAATTTCATAAGGAAAATGAAGACCAGGGATGCCAAACGCCTGTATTTGGGATGCTGGGGAAAGAAGAGAAACTGGCGGTCTGGCCGCCCTCAGTATTGGTGGATGCCTGGGAGCTCCGCGGCATGGCGGCCCAGGAGAGGCAAGCCGAGAAGCGCGATCTGGACAGCGGGGATGAGCACTCCTCAGCAAAGTACTGCACACCTGCCCACTCAGATAGGTACCATCAACCCCATTTTTCAGATGAGAAAACAGAGGGTCGCAAAGCTACCCTAGGTCGCAACTAGAGGTGGCAGAGGCTGGACTAAAGTCAAACCCCAAGTTCTAAAGTGAAGTGACAATGGGCTTGAATTTTTTTGTTTGAATCCAAAATTTCCATGTCTTTCTGGCTGTGAGCCTTTCTCAGTGGTAAAATAAGGATAACACTTTGCCTTCTATGGTTGCTGTTAAGACCATGAGCCTTCGATGCAAGGCGTTCGACCCACAGTCTG
This sequence comes from Cabassous unicinctus, assembly GCA_029593785.1. Lineage (NCBI taxonomy): Eukaryota > Metazoa > Chordata > Mammalia > Cingulata > Chlamyphoridae > Cabassous > Cabassous unicinctus. The sequence goes on along the minus strand of JAQZBX010069624.1, from coordinate 5,170 downwards.
CTACACAGAGCGTGCTTAATAAATAAATTGTAATCAAAGCTTTGGTGGGCCTCGAGTGATGGTTCCACGTACCCAGAGCAACGCATCCCGCAGCCTGGGGGAAAGACTCATCCCAGGTGCAGCAGGGGAACTCAGCTCCGCAGCTCAGACACCCAGCCCGAGCCTGTCTTATGCTGGCCCGCTCCCTGCCCTATGTATTTTATGTAAGATTTATGTAATCTAAAGCTTCTTTAAAATAAAAAAATAATAACCTGACTATAGGCAACAATAATATTGTAATATTTTCATCAATTGTAACAAAGATATCATAACATTGCTAAGGATCATTAACAGGGGGTTATAAGTGGTAGAGTATTTTTCTTTTTGGAGTAATAAAAATATTCTAAAATTCATTGTGGTGATGAATACAAAACTATATGATTAAATTGACAAGCATGGACTCTACAATATGGAAGGAGTGTATGATGTGTGTGTGAATAAACCTGTTTAAAAAAATATGCCAGTGCTACTCAAAGTGATCTATAGGTTCAATATAATCCCTATCAAAGTCACCAGGAACCTAAGGGAAGAAATAGAAAATCCAACCATCATTCATTAGGAATTGAAATTCACCAGGACTGCAGTACTCCCTTAGGGTGTTATATTTATTTACATCTTGCTTGTTTAGACTGTGAACTGTTTGCAAGGAAACACAATACCTTATACTCCTCTCCATCCCCAGGAAGTAGTTTAGGGTTTATAATACAGTATTGCTGAATAAATATTTGTTGAATGACAGAGAAAACAAATGGTTGTGTGAGTTTAACAGATATTGTTAACTATGGGAAAGAAAGGAGAAGCAGTGAGACAAGAGGAAATCATTTTGAGAGAGGGTGGCTCCATTCATGAGATCCAACTCCAGAGGAGACAGATTGGAGACATAACATATTTTAATGTATCTGGAATCTTTCTCCAGAATCTTCAACAGGGAAATCATTATGGGAAAGCTGGCAATACTAGAGCCCCCACCTAAAGAGAGGTGACCTCCTCCTGGGATGTAGGTGTCTACAGGGATAAGAGATGAACAAGGAGCTCCAAAGCTGTTTCAAGGGACAAAACTGGCACAAGTTTGCATTGTGCATTCCTTTCTTACCTCCAGAGAAGTAACTATCTCAGGTGTATTGACAAAAGAATACTTCATTAATGCAGCTCATGAGAATGGAATCCCTAATTGCTCAGAAACTCTAACTGCTTCCCCTTCACTATATTAAGTCTATTTTGCTCATCTCTGGTGAAGAGAAAACACAATTTTGTTTTCTAGAGATTCGTGAGTGGTTCCATCTCCCCTTTCATCCTGGGAGCAGAGCTTCCAAATTCATCCATCATTCAAGGAAGAATCTGTATTGATCAACTTAGACTCTGCTTTGATAATTTCAGGGTGAATTACAGAATCTTCTCATGTGCTGGGGGAATATATTTCAGCTCCTTAGAGCCCTGTTGTTGGTAATAGTTTTAAGGGCATCAACAGTTTATGACCATAGAGAATGGTTAAAATACAAAGTCCTGCCTTCTTAAAAACTCTGAGTGGAAATAGATAGTAGATAAGCTAAAATATGTTCTTTTTCCAGTCTTTCTCCTCTGGCCTTTCACTCTTGGGTCTTCCCTCTCTCAGCAGTAATTTTCCTTGTTTTACTTGTTTTTTCTCGGCAATTGTTGAAAGTATCTGTTTAATCACATTCATTCATTTTTCCTTTTAGTCATTCAACAAATGTTTCATCATCAATTACTTCATGATGAGCTCTAAATATTATTTTGGGAATAAAGAAATGAGTAAGACTTTGTTTCTCATCTTAAGGATACTGCATCCAAATGGGGTAATAGACATAGAAATAGGTATATCCAACATCCTGAGATAGCTGTGAAATCTTCTTGAAGTGCATTGAAAAGAATGAACTCATTCTGTGGAGGTTAGTGAAGGCTTTACAAGGGAGCTTTAAATTGTACTGAGCCTTGAAGGAGGAATTGGAGTAATTTCAGGAGGAGAAAGTGGTAGAAGCACTCCAAGAAGAAACGACAGTGATACAAATGTGGTGAGGTTTTAAAAATAGTTCTCAATATCTGATGGAAAATGAGGGGCAGAGATTAGAAAGGGGTGCATGAGCCTGGCTAGGCTTGGCAGCAGCCATATAAGAAAGATCCTTGTGTTTTGCCCTCAAAAGAGGTATTTATGTTTGGAGTTATTGGAGAGTCAGTGCTGGCTTTTAGAAGGGAATGCTCATGAAATGTCTTGCCCTGAGGAAAGCTCACTCTGGGTAAATGTGAGTATTGCTGTTGATGATAAAGGATGGAAATAGCACAATGGATGTGGGGAAGGTGTGGGGAGTGAATCTGTGTATGGTTGAATTATAATGTATAAAATATTGGCTATTAATACTAAGCACAATGTCAGACATTTTATAGTCATTATTTAATTCTTTCAATTACTCTATAAAATCTGTTTCATTTTCTGATTCAAGGGATGAAGAATGTGAGAATTACAGCAAGGTGATATTCTTATACAAGGCATGTAATTGTGTCTGGATTTAATTTGAAGTTCGATATTCCTAAGACTTTGCATTTCACTAATAATTTTAATTCTTACTAAACTTCATATATTAGAATGTGTTGGATTTATAGAAAAATTGCAAGAATTTGAGCGATAGTTTCTAAGAACCGCTCATCCCCTTTTAACATCTGCTATTCAAAATTGCACCTTACATTTATTTGTCATAAATTCTTAGTCCCTTTGTGACACTGACAGCTTCTCAGACTCTCCTTGTTTTGATAACTTGGATAGTTTTGAGGAATGGAGATCAGGTATATGGTAAATTATCCCTCAGTTAGAACTTTCTCATGTTCTTCTCTTGTTTAGACTGGACTTATGGGTTTTTGGAGGAAGACACCAGAGATAAAGTGTCATTTCATCACATCACATCATAATGTATTGAGGTCCCTCAGATTAAAGTTCCTTATTTCTCTGCCTTTCCTCAGATCACCCTTGAAAAGAGTCATGAGGAGGCCTTCAGGAGTGTGATTTATGCTCCATGGGCTTGAGAGGGCAATAGCCACATAAATTATTGAATTCTTCTGCATGAGAGATTTGTCTCTTCTTATTTACTTAATCAAATTTTTTTTTGTATCAGGATGGATTCATGACATTTCTTTCATGTTTTGGGTTTTGATGCAATACTACTTTACTTGTTCAATTTGTTCTATTTTGGCCATGGGAGCTCTTTCAGCTGCATTCTGTGTCACTTACGGTTAATCCATATATTTTTGGGCTGGATGGAACATTTTTTTCATCTCAGCAATGTTCCATTGTATAGACATAGCACAGTGAGTTCACCTAATAACCTTGCTTGCTTTCAGATTTGGAGATGACAAAAACAGCTGCTAAAAACATTCACGTGTGGGATTTTGGGCAGTCTCAAAATATCATATCAGCCACATATATACCTAAAAGCACAATTGCTGGATTGTATGGTAAGACTAGGTTTAGTTTTACTAGAAACTGCTAAACTGTCTTGTGGATGAACCATTTTGTGTTCTCAATAGCAACGAAAGTGAGACGTACTATTGCACATACTCAAGATCCATTGGTATTGTCAGTGTTTAGTTTTTTATGTATTCTAATAAGCAAGCATGTGATGATATGTCATTGTGGTTTTAATTTTGCAATTCCCTAATGAAAAATGATGTTGAGCTTTTAAAAAAAAATTCTTTATTTATTTATTTTAATTTTTAAATTTTAAAGTAGGTGTAGATTACATAAATTTTACATCACAATATAAGGTTTTCCCATATGCCCCCTTTCTCCTCTCCCACTCTTTCCCATATTAACAACATGTTTCATTAGTATGGTACATTTCTTACAATTTATGAACACATATTTTAATATTTCTTTTAACCTTGGACTATAGTTTACATTATACTTAACAGTCTGTCCTGCACAATTTTAGTTTATGACAAAATGTATAATGGCCTGCATCCGTCATTGCAATGTCATGCAGGAGAATTCTAATGCCCTGAAAATGCCCCTGTGTTACACCTGCTCTTCCCTTTCCCTCCACTCAGAATCTCTGGTGGCTACTGTCTCCATATCAATGATGAAGTACTTCCATTAATAAAATTATAAGTCTGTTTTAGTCCATTGTTCATTCCCATATATTGAGAATTTTTGGATTGTGACACCCACTCTATTTCTATTTAGAAGGGAATTAGATCCCATGGGGCAAATGAATGGAACTATCTTGCTTGCAGTTGTAGACACTCTCTGTTCCTTGTGTTGAGTGTTGTCCATCACCATCTCCTTGTTTGGTGTCCTGGGTGAATCCAATGAACTGGAGAGTCAGTGATGAAACTCTGCTTAGATTCAGGGCTCAACGGCACTTGAAGAGACCAAAGATTTGGCTTAGGGATATATATATTTAACAAGTATAGTGCTAATTATAGGTTCAAATAAAAGGGACAGAAGAGCCATGTGTTGGGAATCTGTAAATGAGTCTAACTCTTTTACACTGGGGAACATAAATTCCAAAGTAAGGCCCACTGACAGTGTGCTGAATTCCTGAGGTTCTCTGCCCTGCTTATAGTGTCTAGATGTCTCTAGAGTCATCAGGACCCTTGCTGTTTGATACATTGTTCACTGTGGCAGTCAATGAGATCCTGTTGAACTGTGCATAATCTTAAACTCTGGAATGACCCCCCAAATCACCTTGAAATCTCTTAGTCATAAAAACTCATTTGTATTTAATATTTCTCCCTTTTTGTCAAGGTCTTTTTCCAGATGCATTTCTCCTTGGGACTTGGTAATAATACCTAGGTGAAAGGGAGCTTAAGCTCCCTTTTATATGCTTATTTGGGAAACCATATCTTCTTAGCATAAGATTCAGTTCAGAGCTTTTGCCCATTTTTAAATTCAGCATTTGCTTTCTTATTTTGTGGTTTTAAGAGTAATATGTACATTTGTATACAAATCTTTTATCAGATGTGTTTTGTAAATATTTTTTCCAAATATCTAAAATTTTTTAAATCTCTATCAATGTCTTTCACAGAGCAGAAATTTTACATTTGAATGAAACCTAACTTATAAATTTTACTCTCTTATGGATCATGCTTTAGTTGCTATATCTAAAAACTCATTACCATAACA
>JAQZBX010069622.1:0-15552 GCA_029593785.1 Cabassous unicinctus | reverse complement strand
CTTCTCCATTTATTTAGGTCATCTTTGATTTTTTCATCAGAGTATGTAATTTTCCCCATAAGATCTTGAATTTCTTGTATTGGATTTTGCCTAAGTATTTCGCTTTTTTCGTGCTAATATAAATGAAATTGTGTTTTTAATTTCAAATCCCAATTGTTCATTGCTAGTATATAGGAAAGCAATTGATGTTTGTATATCAATCTTGTATCCTGCAACCTTGCTATAATCACTTGTTAGTTCCAGGATTTTTTGTTGTTGTTGTTGATTCTTTTGGATTTTCTAGGTGGACCATTATGTCATATGTGAAAAAAGACAGTTTTATTTCTTCCTTCCCAATATTAATACCTTTTATTTCCTTTTCTTGTGTTCTTGCATTAGCTAGGACTTCCAGTACAATGTTGAATAGGAGTGATGAGAGGGGGAAGCGGGTGTGGCTCAATCGATAGCGCTCCCATTTACCATATGGGAGGCCCCGGGAAGCGAACCCGGGGCCTCCTTGTGAGGGCAGGCCGGCTCGCGCGGCGCCGTGGGCTGATGCAGCGGGACCTCACAGCAAGGGGGAGATGAGCAGACACAGAGAAGTCACACAGCGAATGGACACAGCAAACACAAGCAGCAAGGGGGGGATAAATAAATAAATAAATAAATCTTTAAAAAAAAAAAAAAGGAGCGATGAGAGGGGACATCCTTGCTTGTTCCCAGTCTTAGGGGGAAAGCATCTATTTTCTCACCATCGAGTATGATGTTAAATATAGGTTTCTTGTAGATGTTCTTTATCAAGTTGAGGAAGTTCCCCTTTATTCATAGTTTCCTCAGAGGTTTTTCTTTTCCATCATGAACGGGTGTTGGATTTTGTCAAATGCTTTTTCTACCCATATAAGGCTTTGAGGGGGTTAAATGAGCTAGTGCATCTGAAGCAACCAGCAAAGGGGGTGTGTGTAGCAAATGCTCAATATACATTATAACCAAAGGGCAATATCACATGTTAGTCAAGCACACAGACTCCAGAGCCAAACTGCCTAAGTTCAAATCCTGGCTCTGCCACTTACAAGCTGTGTAACCTTGTGCCTTATCCATAAAATGGGTATGATGATTGTGCCTCCCTCATAGAGTTGCTTGAGCATTAAATGTATGAGTTTTTGTAAAATGCTTATAAAAGCACCTGGCACATGGCAAGCGCTATACAAATATAAAATACTATTTTTAATAATACTATTATTAATCTTATTATTATAATGATCCATTCCTTTTCAATGCAGGCGTATTTCTACACATCAGAGAAGCAGTTAAGATGGTCAGATGGTCTGGGTTTGAGTCCCAGCTTTGTTACTAACTGTAAGATGTTGAACAACTGACATAAATGCTTTGTGCCTTGGTTTCCTCATTTGTAAAATAAGAACGATATCTAATTCAAAGAGTTTCTATATGGATTAAATGCGTTATAGATGTAAAGTGTTTAGAAAAATGCCTGGCCAACACCTGTTAGCTGTTATTATTATTACCAGATGCCAGCTTTTCAAGGCGCAGCCTTTAGGTAGCACAGCTAAAAGCTGAGTCACTTGGAGACCGTAGTGGGTGAGGCAGACAGAGCCAGGATGCATTGTCTAGGGAGGCACACTGCTGACCGTGGGGGTGGGGTGGGGGGGATACTCTAGCCATCAGGATTGCCCTAGGGGCTGCCCAGGCGGTAGTGAGCCCTCCATCACTGGAGGAGCTCAAGCAGGGCCTGGGGACTTGGCAGGGTGGTCTAGAAGCAAGTCTAGGCCCAGGGTCTGGGAAGTCTTAGTCTGGGTGAGAGAGAAGATGTGCCTCAGGAACGCCTGAGGGTGGGGGTGGGGCAGCTGTGTCCACTGGGGAAATGTCTTGGGCTTGGCACTGACACCTTTCCCCAGCTTTAATTAGAGCCATTCCACTGTATCTTTTATATTTTGAATCTCCTGAGACAATTTTGTTTGAACGAAAAAAATGGTTTTGCTATTAAGGGCCATGTGAAGCCTTAGGTACAGTCCAAAACCTCTTTTTACTGCAAGGGAAACCGAGCCCTAGAGAGAAGAGGTCATTTACCAAGATCATTCAGTGAGTCAGAGGGAAGAACTGGCCCAGAATCTGGAGCTCCTGACTCCTAGTCCAGTGCTTGCGATGCTTTATCCCAACCTCCTGACTCTTTCTGTTGCTGTCACTCCCAGCCTCTAATGCTCAACTTCATTGATTGGCAACACTGGACCTGGCTTCATTTCAGCTCAGCTCTGTGGAATGGAACCTGCAGACGTTGCTATTCCCTAGGCCAAAAGTGTTAAACTCTGGACTAGACTTGCCTGGGGTCTGGGGAGCCGTGGTGTTCCCATGGTGAAGAGAATAGCCTACCCCATCCACTCAGGTTACATTTATTCATTTACTCATTCAACCAACAAGTATTTATTGCGCTCCTACTATAGTATTGTGCAAGACAGGCAAGTCCCTGCCCTAGAGGATATTACAGTTTAGTGGGGGAAACAGACAAGTAAACAGTTTATTCCATTTGAGTGTTGGTTTAGTCAGTAGCCTAACTGTTGTAACAAACAACCGTCAAATTTCGAGGGTTCACTGTAACATGGGCATTTCTGGTCAAGTGGCTCTCTTCAGCTGTTCTCCTCCAAGCGGTGACTCAGGGACCCGGCTCCTTTTGTCTTGCGTGGATCTGCAGTGTCCTCTCCACTCAGCTGGAAGATGGGTGAAGAGGGAGAGCGTGCAGGCTTACGTGGGGGGTTTAGTGGGCCAGACCTGGAATGGTGACCATCACCTCTGCCCTTCCTTCGTTGGCTGGAACTCACTCACATGGTCCCACCTTAACTCCAAAGGAGGCTGGGAAATATAGTCGAACCGTGTGCTGAGGAGGAACGGGAAATGGGGTTTGGCAGTCCAATCCTCAAGTGTGATCACTGCTATGTTAGGGGTAGCTGGCAGTAGGGGTGCCTCAAGAAGCCTTCTCAGGGTTGGTGATACCTACTTGAGACCTGAAGGATGAGTAGGAGTTGGCCTGGGGAAGAGGAGGAGAATACTGTTCCTTTCAGAAGGAAAGACTGAGCAGGTGCATTTGGAGAACTAAAAGATGTTCCGTCCAGCTAGAGCCACAAATGGGAGTTGGGGAGAGCAGTGAGCATTGAGGCGGGACAGCCAGTGGGGCCAGAGCATGAATGGGTGTGTGGAACCTGGACAGGACGTTGGCAGTCAGGAAAGGGTGACCCCTATCACCACAGGGTCTGATTGGCGATTTAGGCAGCTTTCTCTTGCTTCTGAGTGAAGAATGGACAGGAGGCATGAGGCTGAAGGTGAGAGGCTGTTGGAGTGTCCACGTTGGGGGTGATGGGACCAGACCAAGGAAATGGCTGTGGGGTAGGAAGGACGGGACTCTAATTGGAAGGAAGAATGGATCAGACTTGGTGATCCATCAGATGAGGGAGTGAAGTGAAATCAAGGATACACTGCGGTAGCATGGTGAGAATTTGACTGGTTCAACCAGAGGGATTGGCCAAATTTGGCCTGCCACCTGTTTTGTAAATAAAATTCTATTGGAACACAGCCATGCCCATTCATTTATGTATTGTCTATTGTTGTTTTTGCACTACTGGCATTTGAGTAGTTGCAGCAGAGTCCATATGACCTGCAAAGCCTAAAATATTTATTATCTGGCCCTTTACATACAAAGTTTGCCAAGCCCTGAACCAAACAGTTGGTCATATCAGTAAATTAAAAGAAAATCAGTTAAAATAACATTATGACTTAGGCCGTCATTGCTTTCATTCATTCACTCATTCATTCATTCATTCAGCTCCTATTTCCCGGGCCCTCTGTAGTAGTGCCTCACTTGCCTACCCATGTCCTATAGCTGGTTGGCGAGGTTGTCCGGTTGCTGCGGACAGCATTCTCAGAGGAAGATGCCTGCTCTCACACATCAGGCTGGGCTAGGAGCTACAGCATGCCTGGCTGATGCCGCTCCCGGGCCACATAGGGGCTTGCCCAAGCCAAGCCAGCCTCTGAGGCTGGGCTGATGGGTCTTTGGAGATATAACCACGATTACATGAAGCTTTTCTCAAACATGGTGTCATTTCCTCCAAATGACAGTTCCTGGAGCTCAGCATTACCACAGTCCCATTGTGCAGCTCAAGAAACTGAGACCAAGAGAAGTGATTTGCTCAAAGCAGGCAGACCTCCTCCTGGGCCAAGCTGCAGATCTATAGGGGTGACTCATGGTCTCAATCCCTTTTCCCCCTCAAGGCCTGAGGAGAAGGGCAGGAGTGTCCACAGGGACAGATCCCCAGGCATCCCCCCTCCCCTGGCCAGCTGACACCTCCTCTACTTTGGTCCCAACCAGGGGTTACAGATGTGAGCTGGACAGTGTGGGAATGCAGCTTCACAGCAGTAATTAGTTTATTCCTGAGGTCAGCAGTATAAATAGTAGAAAAATGTATTTCCTGTTCCAAGCCAAATAAGCAAGTGGCAGCCAGTTGGCCGGGAGCCACTGATGGGATTTCAGCCATGCGTGTGCCTTGCCCTTGGCCACAAGTTCGGGCAGGAGTGCAGGGGGAGGAAAGTCCCTCCCCAGGCCCTGTCCCACACTGCCTGGTAACTTGCTGGGAAGATTCTGGCAGCCAGCTGTCCACCCAGGTTGTTCCAGGCTCCCGCTGTGATCACGGAGCCCAGCAAAGGTGGACGGGCAGATCAAGGCGCTTAGCACCGAGCCTGTCTCTCCCACTCCATGCACACTCCACGTGCCTGGCACGGCTCCTGGCCCATGGTCGGTTATCAAGGAATGTTATTGAATGAGCAAGTGTGTGGGACGGTGCCCAGCCTTTCAAGTGGAAGGGGAGAAGCCCCTTGAAGCTTCTGTCGGAGCAGAGCTCACATCAGTGGATGAGGGGACAGAACCGTTGTTTCCTTCCTGGGGTTTGTTGACGAAATCAGAGGCAGGAGCCTTGGAACATTCCATGTGGTGCTGAAATAACCAGATGGCTGGGTCCACCTTACAGAAAATACTCACTCTCCATCTGGATGCATTTTTTTTTTAGGTATTTGGATACTTTTCCTGGCATATATATGTTTGTATCTCCCCCACCATTCATTCATTCATTCATTCATTCATTCATTCGTTTGTTCATTTGTTCATTCACTGGTGCAATGGTACACATGGTGGTTAAGAAGTGGGGGAGGCCTTTGCAAAGGTCAGACCCCCGCCCCCCCAGATCCGTTCTGACCACCTCTGCTTTGCTTGGCTACCTCTTCCTCATCTTTCAAGCTGTAACTTAGAGGTCACATCTAGAAGATTCCTCAACTATCCAGGCTGAGTTCAGGCCCCTTTCTCTGATCTCTGCATCTCCTGGCATGGCCTCTGGCAGAACCTCCATCACCCTGGCAGGCTCTTGTCTTCTTGTCTGTGACCTCAAGGGCAGTGGCTGTGTCTAGCTTCCACTGTGTCCCTGGACTGGGGTTGACTTATGGTAGGAGATCAACAAACAGCTGTGAATGAATGCAGGCAGATGAACTTGTACTCCCAATCCATAACTTCAATCCCCTTTTTGAAACCCTTTCTAATGAGATAAAGACCACCACCCCTTCATTCCAGGGATAGACTACCATCCTCATCCTGAATGTCCCTCACCAAGCCCCCTTCATGGGGCTGAAGAACCCTGCCCAATTCTTCTCCTTCTCCTTCATGGTTTTCACCCAGTGAACTAAAATCACAGAGAGGGTAAGCAACTCACCTAGGTGCACACAGCCAGTTTGAGATGTGGTTGGAAGTTGGGTGGAGCCCTGGCAATCATTCTCTATGTGGGAGCTGACAATCAGGGGGTCCTGGCGGAAGAGTGGGCTGGTGCCCTGCTGCCTGGAGTGTCCCCCTCCAGGGACTCTGGGACTTGGTGACATGGTCTCTCTCCTCCAGGGCACGTGCTGCCACTGACTCCCTGGGGCTCTACTTCCTGCTTGTGAGCAGAGCTGGATGCTTGCTGCTCGAGCCAAGAATGTGACTCAGGGCCAGGCAAAGATGCTCTGAAAAGTTCATGGGGCTTGACTGGCTTATGGATGAGGGAGCCTTCCCCTGCCCCCCTCATCTGCTGCAGAGGCAGGATGTAATTTTCCTATGTCAGACAGGCACCCCTCTCCAGCTTCTTCTAGAACTCTGGGTTAGGCTTTCCAACCCAGACAGTGTTCCTTCTAGAATCTTCTCCCTGGCATCCACCTGATATTCTGTCCTGGAAAACCTACCAACTTCCATTTCAGGGTCTTTGGGCTCGTCCACACTGGTTTGGTGCAGCTTCATCTACTGCTCCCACGTGTGGGACCCCCATCTGCTTTCTTGTGTGGCCGTTAAAAATGAGGGCGAACACCAATTTGCGGCTTCTATTTCTTTTATTAACAAGATATATGGTTCTCTTTGCACCTGAGTAGGTCTGTGGTGACTGAAATACAGAGTAACTGAAACCAACCTCCATTTAGTCCCTGCTCTGTCTCTCCTCTTCCCTTTCCATCTCTGTCTGGTTTGGGTCCCCTGGATGTTGAGAAATCATGACATTGTAAATTATGGTTGGGGCTCCTGGGTCGAGGCAAAAGCAAATGGGGACCACAGGCAGTGCTCACTGGAGCAGCGTCTCCCCCCTCCAGTTCTGTCCAGCCTGGAAAAGAGGACTTTGCTAAGGAAGCAGCTGCCCAGAGCCAGGCTTGGCCGGGGGTGGGGGTGAACCCATGAGCCCCTCTTTCCCACTTCTCTCTCCTGGGTAGTGGCAGCAGCACATGCACGGTGCATGGCTCTGCGCCAGGCATGGGGGGCCCAGCTAGGTGGGCTTGTCACTTGGCTTTGGGCACCCTGTCCATCTTAGTCTCTCGTCAACTGCAGCCGCAGACACGCCTTCTCCCATCTCCCCCACCCCCTCTCTTCCCATGCCAGAGTGCTCCTCGCTGTGGCTGACCCCTCAGCTCACGGCTCACTGAGCCCCGTGGCCAGGGAGTGGCACAGACGCGGTCCCCGCTGTCAGCCATCACCTGATCCAGGAGGAATTTGCCTGGAGAACAGGGCTAGGGCAGCTGGTGTGCTGTGTTCTTAGCTGTAACCGAGACGCAGCTTGTTGGCACGGGCTGGGGCCTTGAGCTTGGGCCACTGTGTTTGGAAGCTACAAATCCTCGGCTCTCCTTGAACAGCAAGGAATTCAGGATGCTGATCCCACTGAGGATGAAAAGGCTTCAGGCTCCCAGACGGTGCCCTCCCCACCAAGGGGAGCTTAGCTAAAGCGACCAGGGCTGGGGCTATGCAGAGGCGGTGTTGGTGATGGTGGCAGATCCCCAGCCTGCGGCAGCCAGTGCTAGCTGGAGGCAGATTTGAGTGGAAACAGGGAGAGAGCCTAAACAATGGGAGGGGGCATTTGCTGCAGAGTGCCCGCTGCTGGTGGGGCAGCTTTACTGGATGCGGTTCCTTCCTCATCTCATCTGATCAGCCTTTTTTGGCAGTCTTTCTGCCTTTCTTTCTGCAGAGGACACCGAGGCCGGGAGGGACGTGGCTTGTCCGAAGTTTCCAGAGTGGCGGGGACCTGTCAAACATCGAGGCCAGTCTCTGCAAAGATGACTTTTGAGGCAGGCTTGTTGTAAATCCCCTTCTCCTCCTCCTCCCCACCTCCTCAGGATTTCCAGGGATTGTGACAAATTGAAAATCCTATTAGTGTTCAATTAATGGGCTTTTCTTGTGGGGCAGCGGGCCGGAACGGCGGCCAAGGGCCGCGAGCATTCACTGGCGGAGGGAGTGGGCAGAGAGCCGTGGTGGGCCTGCCTTCCCAGAGCCCTCCCCTGCCCTTCATTAACCAGCTCGTCTCTCCGGCTGAGTGACCTTTTATCTGGGAAGGGGCAAAGGCGCTTTGAACCTTGGAATTAAATTCTGCTGGGGCCTGGGACAAAGGCCGGAGCCCAGAGACCAGCTCCCTCTCCTCCGCTGCCCCGACATGGAAACGTCTGAGGGCTTTAGGGTCTGGGGTGGTCGTCTTGGCTCCATGACCCCAAGTGCAGGGGGCAAGTGCCCGGCAGGGTTGGAGGGGAGCTTTGTGCTTTTCCAGGCTGTGCAGAGGCTCCACAGGCCCATCTTGGAGTGCTGCTGCTGATTGGAGCTGGCATCAAGGGAGGGTTCTGGAAGCTTCTCTCCCCCACCCTACTTGCACTGCTTCCCCAGAGCTACAGGCACACACGAGTTCTCATTCATCAACTGAGCATCTCCTCTGGTTGGGCGCCATATAGGTTCTCAGGACACGGGTGCAAGCAGACACTGTCCCCATCCCACAGGGCTTCCTTCTTAGTGAGGGTTAGCGGGCAATCAACAAATAATACAGAAACTCTCAGGTTTTGCTAAGAAAAACAAGCAGGTTAAGGTGGAAGACAGTGATGGGGTAGTCGGGGAAGGCCTCTCAGAGGAGGTGACCTTTGAGAAGTGGCCTGAATGGAGGGAGGGAGGGAGCCGGGCTGACGAGGGTAGGAGGGCAGGAGTCTGGGCAGAGGGAACGGCGAATGTAAAAGCTTCACGACCAGAGCGCATCTGGGGAGTCTGAGGAATAGCGAGGGCAGAGTCTGGAGTGAAGGGAGCGAAGGGGCAGAAAGCACCTCACGGAGCTGGCCCTCCAGCCCAGAAGGTCAGAGCAGCAAGGGGGCTTCATCTCCATTCCCCACGTCATGGTTCAGGAAGCAGCACGCAGGGATGGGAATTGCCCAGGGCTGCCGAGCTGGACCAGAGTGGGGTCTCCAGCGTCTGGCCAGGGATCTTACTCCTCCGGGCTGCCAGTGATGGAAAAGGAACAGCAGGAACTGTGATAAATACACTTCATGCCAGGCTCATGTATTTGACACACGTTCACCTCAAGAGAATGTGCACACGCCCCTTTCACAGGTGCTGCAGCTGAGGCTGCCAGCTGGGCTGGAGCTCGGCCCACCTGGTCTCAGGCCCCTCCTGGAAGCCCCCACTTAGTTGGGTCCTGCTGCCGCCCTGGCCACACCGTTTCCTATGGACGTTTTTGTCTGCTGTCTCCCAGGGGTTCCTGGGCGGTGGGCAGCCAGTTGCCCTCACCTCTGACCCCCACCCCTGTGCTGCGTTTGGAAGTGAAATGTTGGGCTCGGCTGCGATGGCTGCCTCTTGGCCCCCAGCGTGCAGTGGAGTGCGAGCAGCCAGGGAAGGATGAGAGGTCCAGCCCCAGCGCAAGCCCGGGGTAACTGCCCCGGCTCAGACTCCCTGCCCAGCGTTGGTTCAAACGAACCGACCCTGTGTGGTATGAGTTCTGGGGTGGGAAGTAGGTACAGGGAGGGGGGAGTGGAGAGGGCCAGGGAGAGAGAACCCGAGAGAGGGAGATGGAGGAGAATACAGAGGACAACCAGATGCCGATGGAGGCAAAGAGGGGCAGATAGACACAGAGGCCTGCAGAGAGGCAGGCGTGCGGCCGTGGCTGGCTGGGGATTCCGGCTTCCTGGTGGGGGGAACTTCAAGCCAGGCTTTGCAGTAAGACCCAGGTGTGGACAGGAAATGGGTGAGGATGGGCTGGTTAGGAAGAACACACAGGAAGCGGTGAGCAGGGCTCGTTTATGGGACGAGGAGGATGTGGCCGGGCAGAGGCTGAGGAGTTGCATGGGAGGGGAGAGGGCAGTGCAGGTGGGTGGGCTGGGAAGGAGGGGGCGGGGAAGGCCAGAGAGACGGGATTTGGGATTTCATGGTCTCCAGTCCCTATGGCTCATCTCCCTGGGCTGTAAGTGCTTCTGGGGCAGGGCCTATAGCTGAAGGATCTCAGGTTCCCCTAGAGATCTACCTCGAGGCTGGACACAGGGTGATGGTGACCAGTGGGGGTGGGGACCATTGGACATCTGATTTCTTGCCTGACCATGTGCCCTGATGGGCAATATAACCTCTAGAATCCATGTTCTGCCTCTCCTCTCCAGCCCTGTGTCACTGCCTTGGGTTCAAATTCCTCATCTCTCAGTGGGGCCGTTACAAGTACTTTACTTCCAACTACTCCCTGCATCCAGCATCTTCCCTCCAATCCAGCCTGTGCTAAAACCAGTGACTCCCTAGTGCTCACAAGTCCCTCGTGATTTGGCCCTGTCCATGCCGCCAGCCCCAGTCACACCTCTCTGCATCTCAAGTCTTTGCTCTATTCACACCCACTTGCAGTTCAGCTCTGTCTCAGCACACCCGTCGTTCCCTCTGCA
Source organism: Cabassous unicinctus (assembly GCA_029593785.1). Lineage (NCBI taxonomy): Eukaryota > Metazoa > Chordata > Mammalia > Cingulata > Chlamyphoridae > Cabassous > Cabassous unicinctus. Next base: position 5,352 of record JAQZBX010069622.1, on the reverse strand, counting down.
GTGTCCCTTCTGTACTTTGTTCACCTGGAGAACTTCTAGCTGTATCCAAGAGAGGACTCTAATATCAACCCCCTTCCCCCCCCCCCCCCCCCGCGAAAGTCTTCTCTTGCAACCCCGTTTTCGAGACTGGATTCAGGACCCACCTCTGCCCCCATAGCGCCCTCTCTTCCCCAGAACGGCATGTAGCTATCTGCATTGTGGTCGTGGGAGTACTTGTTCACCTTCCCTTTTAGATGGTGAGCACTGGAGGCAGGGCCGTGTGTAATTTAATGTATATTGCAAAGCCTAGTACAGGGTCTTGTACAAACTACACTTTCAGTAAATGTTTGAATGAGTGAGGAATGGTGGGCCGTGGGAGTCTGGGCAGGATCTCTGGGCCCGACTGGGGGATGCGGCATCCTGGAGCTCCCAGGCTGGACACCGGGATGGGACGAGACAGGAACTCAGCCTTCCCCTGGTGAGGTTATTTTGGTCGTGGCAAATAAACCCCTTTGGAAAATGTGACCAGCTTCTGATCCCCATGTCTTCACTCCTGACGCCCTCTTTTCGGCGTGTAACGCAGGCAGCGACCTCCGTTAATAAAGAATAATTATGGGGCTGGATTAGAGAGATTATCAGGAACAGGTGGAGCCCCTCGCCCCACCCGCTCCGCCCGCCAGCGGCGGCAAGGATGAGCTCACACTTTCCTCCTCTCTGGGGAGGATGTGCCATGGGGGCCTCCCAGCCATGGCTGCTAATCCCCAGGGAAGGGCAGAGAATTCTCCTACCAGTCCCTTCCCACTCAGCCTATGTGGGCTTCCAGGGCAGCAGTGGAGAAGGGTCCCCCAACACAGCAAGGGACCGATGCTACCTTTCCACTCCCCATTTGAGAAAGCAAGAAGACAGGGTGAGAGCAGGTTGGGGGGAAAAACCCTGCCAGGGCAGCAGATATTGTGGGGTCTTGTCCTGGCTCAGTCACTGAACCAGGTCCGGGTCACTTGGACCGCTGTGCCCGGCTCTGGGGCTCAGTTTCCTCATCTGTGCAGTAAAGCAGTTGGACTACACCAGCTGTTCCCTGGCTGGGTTCTGTAGACGTCAGTTCCAGGGAATAAGAACTCAAGGAGGAAGCGGGTGTGGCTCAGTGGATAGAGCCCCCGTTTACCATATGGGAGGCCCGGGTTCGCGTCCCGAGGCCTCCTTGTGAGGGCACGCCAGCCTGAGCGGTGCGGTGGGCTGATGCAGCAACCTCACGGCAGGAAGCGGGTGTGGCTCAATGGATAGAGCACCCGTTTACCATATGAGAGGCCCCGGGTTCCCTTCCCGGCGCCTCCTTGTGAGGGCAGGCCGGCTCACGCGGCGCTGTGAGCTGATGCGGCAAGACCTCACAGCAAGGGGGAGATAAGCAGACACAGAGAAGACACGCAGCGAATGGACACAGCAGCACAAGCAGCAAGGGGGGGATAAATAAAATAAATAAATCTTTAAAAAGAAATAAAAAAAGAACTCAAGGAATAAATGCCCCATGGACTCTTCCTGAAGATGAACTTCAACAGGAAAAACTATAGCAAAATGGTTAAGGACTAATAAGAGAACTGAATCAATTTATCTGTAGGTCTAAGACTAAAACCAAGGTGACGGTCATGATTACAGAACAGAATGAAACATGTAGAAATGAATGAAACTATGTAGAAATTATATAACTGGCAAATATTAGAAAGGAAAGGGGGAAGGAGGCACAAAGTAGTGATAATACACAGATTTCCTCATTTTTCATAACCAGAGGGTAAAAGATATTTAAACATGAAAAATAAAACAACAGGGGTTGTGCTCCCCTTGTGGGTCCCTGGCCCTGTAACCCTTATGCACATACTGGGGTGCCCGTATGTTAGTGCCAATCTATTGGGTGGCAGCTTGAAAGCCTGAACCAGGAAACTAGTCCGGCTCACCCTCCAGAACTTGACCTGCAGACAGAAGCAGCTTGTGAATAGCTAAAGCTTGTGAATTGCAAGAAACAATTCAGTTTCCTGAGACAAAGGATTAACTTCTTTAAGTCATAGAAGAGAATACCTGAGAGCGGGTGAAACTCTGTATCATAGGGTAAGTAGAGGTGACATTTGAATTCCTATAAATAGGGGAATTCCCAAGGCCTTGAGGAAGGACAATCCCAGGACAAGATTCAGGCTCAGAAAAGATGGAGAATGCCCTGTGCTTCGCATTCACCTCAAGTTGATCTTTTTGACAGGAGGGCTAAACTCTGAAGGAGAGCCCCCGCCAATGCAGAGGCAATTTGCAAAGACCATGAAAGACGTGATTTTTTTTTTTCAGTTTTAAAATAGTTTTGCAGTTTTAAAATAGCACCTGGTACACAAGGAAACCTCTGTCATATCACTAGCTCAATAAAGACTTAAGGAGCAGACAAGTCAGGGATTAAATCCCAGTATTAATACTTTAAAATTTTTAATTTTAAAAATTAAAATGTACAGTATGCAACAAAAGATTATAAGACAAACAAAGAAACAGGAAGTGATGGTGCATCTAAAAGAATAAAGTGTATATCTAGAAATCATCAATGAAGAAGACCAGACTTTGGACATACCAGACAAAGACTTTAAAAAAAAAAAAAAAAAAGGATACTCAATATGCTCAAGGAGATAAAGAAGGGCAGAGAAGGGAAAAGCAGTTGTAATACAGGGGCTTTTTTGGGACTTGGGAATTATCCTGAGTGACATTACAATGACAGATCTAGGCCATTTTACATCAGCATATAACATGCAGAACTGTGTGGGAGAGAGTGTGGTCTACAATGTGAATTATGGTCCATGCTTAATGTCAAAGCCCCAGGATGTGTATATCCATTGCAGGTGATGTGCCACCACTAATGAAAGATGTTGATATGGGATGTTATGGGAGGTGTGGGAGGTGGGGAACATGGGAATCCTTGTAATTTTTGTGTAACATTTATGTAATCTAAGCATCTTTTAAAATATAAATAAATAGATAAAATTAAAAAAAAAAAGTAATATGATGCAGCTGCTGAAGAAAACAGTTTGGCAGTTCCTCAAAAAGTTACACATAGGGAGGAAGATACGGACTATAGTTAGTAGTAATACTTTGACGATGCTCTTTCATGATTTGGTAACAAATGTCTCATAACAATGCAGGGTGTTAAAAAAAAAGAAGGGCACAGAGAACGAATGAAAAGATATAAAGAAAGCAATGAATGAACATTTTGAGAATCTTAATAGATAGAAATTTTATGAAGGAATCAAATAGAAATACTGGAGTTGAAGATCACAACAACTAAAAGGAATCATTTTCTAGGGGGTTTCAGTAGCAGATTGGAGCTGGCAGAAGATAGAATCAGTGATCTTGAAGACAAGACAATTGAAGTGATTCAGGCAGAGGAGGAGAAAGAAAAAAGAATTTAAAAAGTGAACAGAAACTTAAAAGACCTCTGGGACACCATTAAGCATACCAATATATACATTATGGAAGTATCCAAAGGAGAAGAAAAAGAGAAAGGGGCAGAAGGCGTGTTCAAAGAAATAGTGGCAGAAAACTTTCCAAATTTAATGAAAGACATGAGTATGCACATGAAAGTAACCCAATGAGCCCCAAACAGGACAATCTCAAAGAGAACCACAACCAGACACATAGTAGTCAAATTGTCAAATGCCAAGGACAAAGAGAGAGTTCTGAAAGCTGTAAGAGAAGAGCAACATGTTATGTACGAGGAAGTCCCAGTAAGATTAAGTGCCAATTTCTCACCAAAAAACTATGGAGGCAAAAAGGCAATGGGACAAAATATTTAAAGTGCTGAAAGAAAACAATTGGCAACCAAGAATTTCATATCTGGTGAAACTGTCTTTCAAAATGAGGGTGAGATGAAGACATTCCCAGATAAACAAAAGCTGAGGGAGTTTGTTACCACTAGACCTGCCCTACAAGCAATGCTAAAGGAAATTCTTCAGATTGAAAGCAAAGGACACTAGACAGTGGATTGAAGTGGCAAAAAGAATTAAAATCTTCTGGCATAGGTAACCATATGGGTAATTATAAACGACAGTACTATTGTATTTTTGGTATGTGACTCTACTTTTTACTTCTCACAGTTTTAAAAATGCAAGTGCATAAAAAGTAATGACAAATTTTAGTCATACAATGTATAAAGATATAATTTGTAACAAGTACAACAAAAAGGTGGGGGAATGGAGGGGCATGGGAACAGTGTAGGTGTATGCTATGGAAGCTAAGTTGGTATTAAATAAAACATTACTGTTACAGATTTAGGAGGTTATATTGGGCTTAAATGGTAACCACAAAGAGAATATATGAAATATATGAAAAATATATCCATAAAGATAGAGAAGGGACTCAAAATGGTACAATACAAAATATAAAATAAATACAAAAGTACACATTAACAGAAGAATTGAGGAACAAAAAAGGTATAATATTTACAAAGAACAAATAGCAAAATGGCAGAAGAAAGTCCTGCATTATCAGTAGTTACTTTAAAGGTAAATGGATTAAACTTTCCAGTCAAAAGGCAGAAATTGGCAGAATGGGTTAAAAAAAGAAAAGCAAGACCCAATTAAAAGCTGTTTATAAGAGACTTACCTTAAATTCAAAAGCACAAGTAGGTTAAAAGTGAAAGGATGGAAAAAATATATACCATGCAAATAACCAAAAAAGAGCTGGGTAGCTATACTAATATCAGATAAAATAGACTTTTGGTAAAAACTACTTTAAGGGATGAAGAAGGTCACTATATATTGATAAGAGAATCAGTTCAAATGCAAATATTCTCGCTGTCCTGAATCTGTGATAATCAGGGTAGGCTAAACATTCGCTATATTAGAAACCATGTATGTATCCCCAGACCTAGTTTTTCTCCCTAGGTCTGGTTTTTAGAATGCTGGTGATAAACTAAGCCTGATTTATTATATGACCGTCCTGTATGGGAAAAGACTGTAACTCTGGGTATCTGTGGTCAACCTTAAGAGATATAGCAGGGGGACGGATGTGGCTCAAATGGTTGGGCATCCATCTTCTATATGGAGGGACCTGGGTTCAATCCCCGGGACCTCCCAGTAAAAATTTAAAAAAAAGAAAAATATAGAAGTCACGTGGGCCAGCAGGCCCTGCGCGCGGGTGTGCCGCCAGGCCCCACAAGCCATGCAGCAAGATGATGACATAACAGGAGAGTGACACAAGGGAGAGCTAAGATGAGACACATCAAAAAACCAGGAACTAAGGTGGTGCAGGCATTAGGACGCCTCTCTCCCACATCGGAGTTTCCAAGGATCGAATCCCAGTGAAGACAGGAGGAGAAGGATGAGAAGAGAGGGCAGGAAACAGACACAAAGTCAC
>JAQZBX010069621.1:0-15549 GCA_029593785.1 Cabassous unicinctus | reverse complement strand
TTTTTTTTTTCCAGGAGGCACCAGGATCCAAATCTGGGACTCCCATGTGGGAGGTGGGCGTTTAACTGCTTGAGCCACATCTGCTTCCCAAAAAGTCATTTTAAAATGACAAACTATTCTAATTTTTACTTTGGTTTTGTATCCATTGGAGATAGTGGCAGAGTAAGTCATCATTAACCCATATAAAGATATTAGCCAGAGTCATGCTATAGCAATATCTTCTAAAAGGCAGAATTTAAAGTTAGCTAGGGAAAAAAAAAAAAAAAAAGTCAGCTAGGTCTCTCTTGGACCCCTGTTTAGGGAGTTTATTTCAGAGAGTTCCAGAGATACTTTTTTTTTTTATTAGAGAAGTGTGTGTTTACAGAAAAATCATTCATCAAATACAGGTTTCCCATATACCACTCTATTATTAAAACCTTGCGTTGGTGTGGTACATTTGTTACAGTTGATGAAAGCACATTTTTATAATTGTGTGATTAACTGTAGTCCATGATTTTACTTAGGGTTTACTGTTTATGTTTTGTAGTTTCATGGATTTTTTTTATTATTTTTATTCTAATAACAAATACAGAGAGATATATACAGAGATAATTCTTGATGCCATTGTTGCCCCTCTGCAGACAGCTGTGCAGTGAGGTGTTACTGTGTTGTGAGTTCTCCTAGCTTGTTGTCTGGCACCTGTGTCAGAGGCCAACATTTTAAGTTTTGCAAATGCCTGATTCAAGTGAATAAACAATTGAAATTTAAAAGTTAAAAAAAAAAAAAAAGTTTTTCATGGCAGTTTGTTTCAGTGCCTCTAAGCAGCTGTTTGAATTGACGATGATTGAAAACTTGAGACTGAAATTGAATTGTTACATCTGTGTCCTTAGGAAAATTATAGAATGCTTGGATAGGAAATGACTCCATTTAGACTTTAATCTTCTGTTTTGCTTTATTCCCTCTTAAAAAAAAACAAACCTTTTTTCTTTATCAAAATTAATACTAAAAGTTCAAATATTCAAGCAGTTTATAATCTCCCATGTACTTGGATTTATATATTATTTTTTCTTATATGTCTACTTCTGTATGTATATTAATATTAATATTAATTGATAAAAATGGGATGGCATTGTAATATTATCTTGTAATTTGCTTTTATCATTTAATGATAGACATTGAATGTATAAAATATCCTATAAGTTTACTTTTTATATGAATGTACTTTAATTTTTTAAGTAAACTTTTTATTTTAGAATGTTTTAAATTTACAGTAAACTTGTGAAGATAGTACACATTTCCCTTATATCCCACACCCATTTCCCCCTATTATTAGCATCTTATATTAGCACGGTACATTTGTCACAATTAGTGAACCAATATTAATACATTATTAACTAAATTAGTCCACGTTTTATTAGATTTCCTTCATTTTTTACCTAATGTCCTTTTCCTGTTCAAAATCCCAACCAGCATACTTCATTCTCATTATTTTTAATAGTTATGTCTCCTCTTAGCTCTGATAGTTTCTCAGACTTATTTGTTTTTGATGACCAAGACAGTTTTGATAAGTACTGGTCAGGTATTTTGTAGAATGTCTCTCAATTGATATTTGGCTGATATTTTTATCATACTAAGATTGAAGTTACTATGAGTTATTAGGAGAAAGACCACAGAGGTGTATATTACCAATATGGCTTATGACCTTAGATGTTGTCCTTCCTCTCTGGCTTGAGGTTATGCGTGTCTTGCTTCTCCACTGAAAAGTTACTCCTTTCCCCCTCTTTTGCCATACTGTACTCTTTGGAAGGTGGTCACTTTGTGCAGCCTACTCTTAAGGAGTGGTGAGTTAGGCAACAATTACAGCAACTCAGTAGCAGAAAGACTGTTTTCTGTTAATTATTTGGGTTGTTTCTAAATTTTTTCATTACTAACAGTTATAGCAACTCGTTGCTACTGAGTCTTGTTGCTTTCTACCCTTTTAGCTGAGAGAGCAAAGAAATATGTGTGTATGCTAATCATTATATACACATATATCTATAAATATTACTATATGTAACCATCTGAATCTATATTGAGCCAAATAAGTTTATATTGATGTCCCCAAAACTAGCCCATTACCATGTGGATCATTCGAGCCCCCTCCCTTTGCTTATCTGTAACCTCCTACTCCAACAATGAGAAACATGGCTCCCATCATCCACCATCCATTTACCTCCCTGCCTCCCACCCTTGCCCATGCGAATCAACTTTATCAAATGGAACACAGTGCTCATATAGTTTCTTTTTCCTTTCATCGTATAGACATCTTCATTTCTGAAATTTTTTAGGTCCCCCACCTCCTTCATTAAGATTATATCATACATTTGTAATACAGTTAGATTGTTTTGACACATTGTGCATTCTATCTTGGGATCCCCTGACCTCTTAAATTATTTTTCCAAATTTGCATACATTAAGGTTCATTCTTTTTGCTTTAAAGTTCTGTTTTTGACAAATGCATAGCATCATGTGTTCACTATTACAGTTTCATGCAGAATAGTTTCATCACTCTAAAAAATTTCCTGTGCCTCACATATTCAATCCTACCCCATCTTGCCTCCCTCCTCCCCATTGGCAACTTATGATCTTTTTACCATCTATTCTATAGTTTTTGCCTTTTCCAGAATGTCACATAATTAAAATCACTCAGTATGTAGCCTTTTTAGAATGGTTCTTTCACTTAGCAATATACCTTTAAGATTCATTCATGCGTTTTTTTTTTTTCATTCATGCATTTTTGTGACTTGATAGCTCATTTCTTTTTATCACTGAATAATATTCCATTGAATGAATGTATCATAGTTTGTTTACCTATTCACCTTCAGAAGGACATCATGGTTGCTTCCAATTTTGGGTGATTATGAATAAAGTTGCTATAAAATTTGTGTGCAGGTTTTCATGTAGACATACATTTTCAGATCAGTTGAGTTTTGTAGTCACCTAGGAGTGAGATTGCTGGATGTTATGGTAAGACTATCAGTTTTCTGTTGATGATTATTTAGATTGTTTCTAATTTTTTTTTCCATTACTAATAATTATAGCAACTCAATTGAAAGAATACACTTAACTTCAGGTAATTTATTTGACCTTTAACAAGTCACCCTGAAATATTAAATAATGGTGACACTCTGAAAAGTATACCCTGGATTGTGCTTATTCAACTTTTTGCTGTTGGGTCAGTTCTCTTTTACTAGATTGTTGACTGCAATACAAAGAGACCATGGACAGTAAAATGTTTTTGTTTTTCAAGGAACTTCTTTTTTAATCTAGATTAGTGTGGAAAATATTTGCGGCCTGGGAATTTGATGATGAGATTTGGCTCATAATTAGTTTCTGATCCAAGCAAGAGTTATACTTACCTGTTCAGTGAGTCCTGTAAGATGAATAGAAAGGTCTGCCAGAGACTGATTTACTAAGCATTTATGCAGCATTTTAAGGAACCCAAGGAAATAGTGTTTTCTTCTCACCACAATCATAATGCAGATTATCATTATTTTTCTCATTGATGAATAAAGAAATGGATGAAATGTTTTTCTCCTAGAGGTCTATACATACTTAGAATTTCTCCATTGTATATACATTGATACTGAGACTAGTAAATTGATGAAGCTATACAAATATAGTTTCCTTTCAACTCTGACTTTTAGGTGTTCTTTCAAGGTTAGCAGTGAGGACTTGAGGGATTTGTTCTACTACCTAATCCAATGTTGGTAAGAGATTTAACTCAAGCAGATTTTAATCTCTTCTGTTAGGTAGGAGGTATTTGAAGATTAGTTCCTGTGACCTTGGTAGTTGAACTGATCACTCAGAATATTTGTCAAGTAAATGAATGGAATATTAGTCACAGGAAGCAAAAGCAAACCACTTAAGGCCCATTAAAGACACAGGTCTGTGTATGAGTACAAACTATGTTTGTTGAATCCCATAGAAGAACCAAAAATGATGGTCGATGGGGGCAAATTTTAAAGGTTGAGTTAGGGCTCTTTTTGCCTGTAGAACATGAAGGTAGAAAGCTGGCCTTTAGCTCATTTGTCTATAGGCAGAGGTGGTCCCACAGGCCTGACATCGTCTCTACTTGGCACTGATTTCCCTTCTTTCCTTTGTTTATGGTAGAGAGAAGTGAGGAAATGGAATTGAACCTTTTGAAGTAAAAGATGTCGGTTTTGCAGTATGATAGGGCTTTAATGGTCTGTTCAGTGTAACAGTGATCCCACCATTTGAGGTCAGAAGTTATTTGCCAAGCTTTCATGGTCCTACTAAAGTCCTACTGACTTCTTAACCTATTTGGCTGTGCTTCATATATACAACAGAATTGAAAACCCTGGTACTGCTGCTGCTGAAACTCAAGAGGTTGACAGATTAACAGGACCTAGAATTTGGAAGTTGAAAAGAAGATCTCAGATACTCTTAGATACTTCTCATGAAGCCCATTGAGTCTGGCACTAAAATATTTGCAGTTTGACCTTCAGGTGCCCTTTAGCATGCTAAGTGCAAAACAGTTTCCCTTTACAATATGTGTGTGACAAAACCCAATAAACAAGTGGCACTGAGGGTTACGTAACAATGGATTTGTTATGAGGTATCCTGGCCAAAGGGTCTCTGTGCCAAAGTCTGGCAGCAAAATGGCACAGGAAGGTGGCCAGCCTCCAGTATTAACCCTTGTATTTGAAAGGTAAAGGAATCTGGGAAGCACTATTTATCTTTTTTGAAGGAAAGTGCTTTTCTCTCCCAGGGGTCAGTGGGCAGTTTAGTATAAAAGCCTTTTGGGCTGAGTAAGCCAATCACTGAGATAGCTAATTCACCCAGTACTTCCCAATACTTGTAATAAAGTGTGAGGAGAGGAAAGAATGAAATAACTGAACATGTTAGCCTGCCTTTCACTTATTTTATATTCTCTTGTCTTTCTCTTGCTGACCTATAATGTCAGTATTTCTACTTGGCTTACTGGACTTTTTTTTTTTTCAGATACTCTGCTTTCCTTACAATGTTTGGAACACAGCAGTGTATGTTTGTCAAATGGATGTATGGAAAGTCTTTCATTCAGAAGGAACATGATAAAAATACCCAGTACCCTCTGAAGACACAACTCTGGGTTTTGGTTGCAAGTTATGTTTGTAGAGTCCTATAGTAGAGCTAAAATTGTTGACCAGTGGAGATGGCATCATTAGGGGCAGGTTTAAGGCTTTTCCCTTTGTAAACCCAGTTGGTCTTTACAGTAGGGCAGTGTGTCAGCATGCTCAGAAAGAGCTTTACAGCTAGCCATAATGGTTTTCTTTGCTTTTCTAGTTTGTGCCTTTCAGCAGCTCTTCATGTGGCATGATATGAAGCAGGTACCACTTAATAGCCATTTTTCTTTTAACTGAGCAAAATGTTTTGTTTCTGTACCCCTCTACCCTCCGTGCTTCTGAACAATTATTTCACATTGGTGTTGGCCCAGTGTTTAGGATAGAGAAGCAACTGATGATCCTGTATAAAGCAGACTTTAGCACCAGAGTGACTGATCTTTTACCAATATCATTTGGGAAATTTGAGCCGCCGGCAGAGCTTTTGGGTCTTTGGAATCTTAGTTCTTTTCTGTTTCCTTCTGCAATGTTCTTATGCCTCTGCTTGCTCCTCTTTAGTGATGTCTGTATCCTTTTCCCTCTGAATTTTATTCTTGGCCTGTCACCTGGTTGCAGGAGTTTGGGTTCTCATCTGAATGGGGATAGTTTCCCATTTTGCTTCATTTGTCCTGCCTTCTCCCCCACTGATTAATCTCTTACCTTCATCTGTCACTGTGATAGGTCCAGTATGGTTCATTGCCAAAATTTTTTTTTTTTTTTTTTTAAAGATTTATTTATCTATCCATTCCCCCCTTGCTGCCTGTGCCCGCTGCGTCCATTTGCTGTGCGTCCTCTCGGTGCCCGCCCACCTTCCCCTTGCTGTGAGGTCCCGCAGCATTAGCCCCTCGCGCCGCGCGGGCCGGCCTGCCCCCACAAGGAGGCCCCGGGAATCGAACCCGGGGCCTCACACACGGTAAACGGGGGCTCCACTGGTCGAGCCACACCCGCCTCCGGCCGCGAGGGCCCGCCGCACCAGCCCACCAGGCTGCGCGGGCCAGCCTGCCGCCACAAGGAGGCCCCGGGAAGCGAACCCAGGGCCTCCCATATGGTAAACGGGGGCTCCATTGACTGAGCCACCCCTGCTTCCCGGTTCATTGCCAATTCATACTGGACATGACCGAACTTCATTGAAGCCCTTGCTTCATACTCCCTCTTGTATTATTGTTGGCAATTTCATCTCACTGTGTCATGAAACGAACTCGGCATAATTTTTTTTTTTTTTACAAAGCAAACATTTATTAACCCATTAAACAAATTTTTGTTAGAACTTTTAAAGCAAGAAATTCAAGACAAAATTCTTTCAGTAACAAGTAATCTATTGAAATTTCTTCTCATCAAGATGACTTTATTTCATGAAATAGTACATCAGCTGGATAAATTCATTCTTCTCTTACTAAAAGTAAAATGGTTTTGTGACAGTTACTACATTTTGTTCTGTACACACAACTATGGGATATAATAACATTATCATAATTAAATTTGAAAGTAATTTGGGTCTTTTGTCTTCCAGAGCAGTTGTAAAACATGTTATCAGCACCTAAAACAGCTTGTAGTGGCTTTAATATTTACTTTACCATGTTTCAAGTTAAAATAAAATATGCTTTTAGGAAAAATGTCTCCCCTCATTGGTTCCTTGCATAGTACAGCTATGTCTTCATTCTGAATGGATAAAGGACCTTAGAAAATGAACTGTTTTCATAGCAAAATTTGGCATAGTTTTTGATGGCCCTCTTTTTCATAGTTAACCTCAAATTGCCTTTTCTTTTATAACCCCTTTAGACTTTTCTCCTTTTTTTTGGTATGGCTGTTTTTATTTCTTAATTCACAGAAATTTGTGTACTTTTAGTGGAGGAGGCATAGTATTGGGTGACAGGTATGAATGACGCTGTTCTGCCCTCTGTTAGTTTACAAACTCCTTGGGAAAATTGGAGCAAGAACACAGATAACTACAGAACAAAGTAGGTAGTATAGGGTAAGTGCTAGGTCAAGTGATCAGTGAATGGTACCACACTGCTGTAAGTGGTCAGCTGGGAGTAATTTTTCAGCTGGAGTAATCAAGGACAGCATGTTTGGGCTGAGTCTGTTTTAACAGTAAAAATGAGAAATAGTGTAAAAGTTCACCACAGGGAGTAGTTAAATTTTGATAATATGTAATTTATACAGCCATAAAAATAAGATATTTGAAGAATTCTTTTATGATACAGGAAGATGCTCCTAAGTAGGAAAGCAAGAAACGTCAGAATACTAAGTGATTATCTGCATTATTCTATATAGCTTATGCATTATCTACTATGAAACTTTATTAACAAAATTATTTTTAAAAAAGGAATACTTGTTTTCCTTTGAATTCCTTCTTTTACTATTGTGCTGTACTGAAAATGTTTTTTGCTTTTGTTTTTTTGTGTTATGCTCATTTTCTAGATGGGATCTTCTCTGTTAATTCTTTTAACTTTGCCTGGGTCTACCAGAGATACATAGTTTCCCTGGTTTCTACGTTTTTCATTGTTGGAAATAGCATGTGTGGCAGTTGGATATTATTTATGAATTCCAAAAAGAGATCTTGATTATGTTTGTAAATTGGTTGGTTCCTCTGGGCGTGATACCCTTTGATTGTGTTAAATTTAAAGGTTATGTTTTCTTGATTAAATTAAATCAAAGGGCTTTGATTTGGCCACATCAGTAGGGCATTGAGTCCCTGCCCCCCTTGGTGAGACACACAGAGAAGAACAACACAGAGGAAGAACAACAGCCCATTAGACATGGCAGAGGCCCTGGGAAGAGAGATGAGCCTGACAGTCTACAGCTGACCTTGTGAAGAGAACAGAGCAGCTGAGCCCAGAAAGAAACTAGGCCTGGGGTGAGAGATGAGCCTTATACCAGCCTACAGCTGAGATCAGAAGAAGCTGGGACCACGGAGCCTTAAGAGGAAGAAGGAAGGCTGAACCCTCACAGATATTGCCCGCCATCTTGCTTCAAAACGTGGCAAATGATTTTGGGTAAGAAAGTACCTCTTATGGTACCTTGACTTAGACTCTTTAGGGCCTTGTGACTGTAAGCTTATACCCCAAATAAATACCCTTTATAAAAGCCAACAGATTTCTGGTACTTTGCATCATTGGAGTCTGACAGATCAAAGTTCAAATCCTAACTCATTTTTATGCTGTGTAAATTTGGAGCAAGGTACTTGACCTCTCACCTTTAGTTTCCTCATTTGTAGAATGGTAGTTTTTGTTTTTGTCTTGTTTTTGTTTTGTTTTTTAAAGAGAAGTTGTAGGTTTACAGAAAGATTATGCAGAAAATACAGAGTTCCCATATACCTGCCTCCTTTTTTAACATTCTGTTAAATGTTTTTTTTGCATTAGTGTGGTACCTTTGTTAGAACTGATGAGAGAATATTATTATAGTAGTACTATTAATTATAGTCCATAGTTTACATTAGGTTTTACTGTTTGTGTTGTACAGTCTTATGGGGTTTATTTTATTTTATTTTTATTCTAGCAACATATATACCACCTAAAATTCCCCCTTTTAACCAAATTTAGTTATATAGTCTGGTGGTGCTAATTACATTCACAGTGTTGTGTTATCATCACCACTATACATTACCAATTTTAAAGTTCTTAATGCTTTTCTAATACCTTAGGAGTATTGTTTTAGTTTGCTAAACTGCTGGAAGCAAAATACCAGAAATGGGATGGCTTTTATAAAGGGAATTTTTCAGAGCAAAAGCTTACAGTTCTGAGGCTGTGAAAATGTCCAAATCAAGGCAGATCCTGGACTCCTGTCTCACCAAGATTGGCTGCTGGCAGGTCCTGGACTCCTGCCGTGTGGCAGGGTACATTGGTGGCTCTCTGGGTCTCTGCCTTCTCCTCCAGGCCTCTTTCTTCCCGAACTCAGCTGTGGGTGATCAAGCACATAGCAGGGTTTCCCCCTTGGGGAGCCTTTTTCCATGCCTCTGTACTCCACTGATTCCAGCCTCTGGCCTCTCTCCCAGCCTCTTGAGCTTTTCTTGTCCTCTCTAATGTGGCAGGGTAAAATGGCAGCTGTCTTTCTCTCTGTTTCTGCTTTCAGTTCTTAATTTGTATAAGACTCTAGGAAGAGGGTGGAGACCTAACCTGGGTCACGCCTCACTGGTGTGGTCCAGAGGCCCTAAAGCAGTCTAATCAAGTCATCTATGGAAAAGGTCCCTTAAATGAATTTAATACAATCAAAGGGCCCCACACCCACAGGAATGGATTAGTCCAAAGGAATGATCTTTTCTGGGATTCACAAAACTTCAAACTGTCACAAGTATTGTAGGGCACTTCCAGGAAGACTGCAGGCTAGAAAGACATGGGGCTCTCTTCTCCTCCAGAAAATAGCTAGAGAAAATAGCTAAACAGTCTGGAAAAAGATCTTCTAGGGTTTAGGACACCAGGCGAAGGCTGGACACTGCCCAGAGGAGAAAGGGACAAAGGAGGGGAATTACAATGACAGAACAGTGAGTTGAAACCAGCAGCTGCTGCTGTTGGCACCCTCCCCCACACTAAAGACACTTTAGAATTCTCAGGCCTCTGGGCCTGCTGCTACAGACAAAGGGGGCTCCAGGCATCCACCACCCCCAGGAAAGGGGAGAGAGAGGGACACAGCCTAAGGCTGACGCAGCTTTTGACTCACAGATTTGGTCTGCTGCGTCCCAGGGGCCCTTCCAAAGATATACAATCCTCCTAATCTCCTTCTCTACTAACTGGGACTGTGGACTCAGAGGGAAGTGGAAATATTTCCTACCAGGGAGAAGGGAGGGGGCTGCCAGAGAAGGGTGGAGAAAGGGTCTCTGAGAAAGTTTGAATTACAAGACTCTTAGCCTCCAGGCAGGAAGCTCTATCACATTGATCTGGTCTGTGTTGAAAAAAAAAAACGCTCCTACCAGGCAGTGAACTGAGAGCTGCCAAAGAATGCTACCTGCTGGCAGACCAAGGAAGTGCATGTGAGAAAATTAAAAATAAGAGAGGATTTCATAGCTTCCCTCCCCCAAGGCCCTAGGAAGTAGGTCTGCAACCAATCACTGGATCCAGAACCCAGTTTTGAGCAACCAGCAGGGACAATCCTAACAATCCAGGTCAAGCCAAGTATCAAAGAGCAGTGATATCGCTTCTCGGCCTTTTGGCTAAGATCAAGTGTAAAGAGCAGTGACACCACACAGCCTCCTGCCACTACATCCTAATCATATGCCTAGACATCAGCAAAAAATTATGAGCCATACTAAGAAAATGGAAGACATGGCCCAAGAAAAGGAATATATCATAGCCCCAGAAGGGACACAGGATTTTAATTAGCAAGATGCGCACAAATTTCCAAAATCAAATTAATGAACTGAAAGACAATATGACTAAAGAGATAAATGACATCAAGAAGACATTGAGCTAGCGCAAAGAATTTGAAATCCTGAATAGGAAAGTAACAGAGCTCATGGGAATGCAAGATACAATAGGTGAGATCAGAAACACATTAGAGGCATACAACAGCAGACTCAAATTGATAGAAGAAAGAATAAGTGATATCAAAGACAGAACAGCTGAAATTGAGAGAAAAGAATTTAAAAAATTGAGCATGGGCTCAGAGAGTTGAATGATAACATGAAGCGCAACAACATACGTGTCATGGGGGTTCCAGAAGGAGAAGAGGAGGGAAAAGGGGTAGAAAGAGTATTTGAGGAAATAATAGCAGAGAATTTCCCAACTCTCATGAAAGAAATGAACTTAAATGTCCAAGAAGTACCCTGTACCCCAATCAGAATAAATCCGAATAGACCTACTCCAAGACACATACTATTCAGAATGTCAAATGTCAAAGATAAGGAGAAAATTCTCAGAGCAGCAAGGGAGAAGCAAACCATCATGTACAAGGGACGTCTGGTAAGACTTATTGCAGATTTCTCCAGAAACATGAAGTCAAGAAGACAGTGGTATGATACAATTTAGGATCCTGAAAGAGAAAAACTGCCAGCTGAGAATTCTTTATCCAGCAAAATTGTCCTTCAAATATGAAGGTGAGTATAAAATATTCACAAAAAACAGAATCTAAGAGAGTTTGCAAAAAAGAATCCATCTTTGCAGGAACTATTAAAGGAGGCCTTAGGAAGCGGGTGTGGCTCAATCGATAGAGCTCCTGTTTACCATATGGGAGGCCCCGGGTTCGTTTCCCGGGGCCTCCTTGTGAGGGCAGGCCGGCCCGCGTGGCATGGTGGGCTGATGCAGCAAGACCTCACAGCAAGAAGCGGGTGTGGCTCAATCGAGAGAGTCCCCGTTTACCATGTGGGAGGCCCCGGGTTCGCTTCCCGGGGCCTCCTTGTGAGGGCAGGCTGGCCCGCGTGGCACGGTGGGCTGGTGCGGCAGGACCTCACAGCAAGGGGGAGATAAGCAGGCACAGAAAAAGACACACAGCGAATGGACACAGCAAAACACAAGCAGTGGTGGGGGATAAATGAATAAATAAATCTTAAAAAATAAATAAATAAATAAAGGAAGCCTTAGAACCTGAAAGAAAAAGACAAGAGAAAGAGGCTTGGAGGAGAGTATAGAAGAGAGAATAGCAGAAAGGATAACCAAAAGAGTAAAAAGACAAAAATATGATATATGACGTATGAAAACCAAAGGATAAAATGGTGGAAGTAAATAGTGCATTTACAGTAATATCATTGAATGTGATGGATTAAACTCCCCAATCAAAAGATACATGCTGACAAGAATGGATAAAAAAACATGAGCCATCCATATGCTGCTTACAAGAAACTCACCTTAGACTCAGGGATACAAAACAGTTGAAAGTGAAAAACACGCGAATAGTAACCAAAAAAGCAGGGGTAGCTATACAAATATGAGACAAAACAGACTTTAAATGCAAAAAAAATATGAGATACAGAAGGCCATTATACACTAATAAAAGGGACAATCCACCAGGAAGATATAACAGTCATAAATATCTATGTACCTAACCAGGGTGCCCCCAAAATACATGAGACAAACTGGCAAAACTGAAGGGAGAAATAGACATCTCATCAATAATCGTTGGAGACTTCAATACCCCACTCACATCATTAGATAAAACAAGTATTGTAAGAATTAATAAAATCTTTGTGGAAAAACTCATGATAAATGTTAAAGCATTAGATAATTTATATGATGGTGCTCTGTGTATGAGTAATTGAAAACCCTACTTAGTGGCTGTATTAGTCAGCCAAAGGGGCACTGATGTAAAATACCAGAAATCTGTTGGCTTTTATAAAGGGTATTTATTTGGCGTAGAAGCTTACAGTTACCAGGCCGTAACGCATAAGTTACTTGCCTCACCAAAGTCTTTGGCTACGTGTTGGAGCAAGATGGCCCCCGACGTCTGCCAGGAGTTCAGGCTTCCTGGGTTCTTTTCTTCTCGGGGCTCGATTCTTTCTGGGCTCAGCTGTTCTGCTCTCTGTGTGCTTACTTCCTGAGCTCAAAACTCCAACTTCCTTCTCTGCGGTGTGGTTTCTCTGTGAGTCCCTGCCCACCAAAGGAGTGGGGACTCATCGTCCTACTGACATGGCCCAAGCAAGTAAAAGTGAAACTTCTGAATCCAATATAATCTAATATGCCCATAGGAAATGGCCAGTTCACAAATATAAGCCAATATCTATTTTTGGAATTCATAAATAATATCAAACTGCTACAGTGGCTTAAACAATAAAGGGATTATATGACAGTAAATCCAGAGATTGGGCATTTCTAGGTATAGTACAATCAGGACTTCAGCCTTGTTCCTTTGAAACTCGCCTTTGTGGGTTGGCTTCATCCTCAGATTGATACTATCAGGCTGTAGTAGTTCCATGTGTCTCATCCAGACATAACATTTTTGAAAAGGAGAAAAGAGACCATCTCTTCAGTACATCATCTTTAGCAGTGTTTCTTCACCTTGGTGCTATTGACATTTTGAACCAGATAATTCTTTGTCGTCCTCTGCAATTGTAGACTGTATAGCAGTATTCCTGGCCTCTACCCATTAGATGCCAGTAGCACCCACACACACACACACTCACACAGGTTGTAACAACCAAAAGTGTCTCTATATATTGTCAAATGTGAAGTGTCCCCTGGGGCACAGAAATCCCTCCTGGTTGAGAACCACTAATCTTCAGGAGCGAGGTGACCTTTACTGGAAGCTGCTGTGAGATCTCCCTCCCCACCTCCCTTATCATGTCTTTTTGGCCATGCTTCACATACCCATGCTCAAATCTGTTATTAGCATGAGAACCACTGTAATTTAGAAATTTATCAGCTTCCTCAACTGGGATAGGGCCACCTTAACTCATGGCAGAGAGAGGAGGGTACCTATCTGAATAAAAATGGGGTTTTGTTCAGGGAATGGAGGGATCTGGATATTGGATAGGCAACAATAGAGTCTATTGCAAGGATAAAACACTTTAAAATTGCTTGCCTTATAAGTGCAATGTTATCAAAATGCAGGTAATTTGACTATTAGGACTACAAAAGTGATTTGGAATGGTAATAGGGGTGAGTGTAACATTAGATGAAAACTGGGATTATGTTTATGGTGTTCACCATTGACGCTCCAGTACCTAAGCAAAGATTCTAGTATATAGCAGATGCTTAATAAATACTTTTTGAATGAATGAATTTAGGAAAATGTCCTGATCAGAATGCTGTCATGGGTGAAAGGAATTTTGAATTCAGTAACAGTTAAGGTGTGATTATAAATACAGTTGGCTGAAATGAAGAGACTTGTATAGACCACCCCCATTCTTTTCTTCTAAATAAACTGTATCCAGCTTCAAAGGAATTATGCTTTTGTTAGCGGAATGCTCTGGGTTCTGGGCTTCTGGGTTCTGGGCTATGTCATATAAAAGAATTTAAGGACACATCATAAGGTAGGCAAGGGAGTAGAGAGTTTATTAAGAAACAAGAAAAGAGATAAGTATACAATCCGAGACATGGATTGCGATATGGATTGTGGGCATGCTACAGGGTGAGGCACGCACGTGGGGCCCCAGGTTAGGCCTTTTTAAAGCCTTTCCTCCTCCCCTTTCCTAATGTTGGGGGGTTGGGGGGCGTAGCAGCTGCTTGCTCTTCAGATTGGTTGCCCCCCCTGTTAGCTCTTGGGGCCAGTGGGGAAGCCTGTTTTTTGAAGTCATAGGGCTCATTCTTGACCCCAGAAAGAGTTCCAAATGGTACTTTGTGGCCAGGGTCTTAGCTGGGTCTTTCCAGCTTTGTTCTTTAGTAGCAGCCTTTCTCTCAGGGGGTTTCCGGACAGGGTCTCATGGCCCTGCTGGGTCCCAGCTGCCTTCCTTCATTTCCTGTACTAACCTGGTTTACTTTGATCTAAATAATCCCTTAAAATAATTATTTGACTCATAATGTTGATATTATTTCATTGTTTTTTTGGTATTTCCTTCTTTAGAACTAAATGTTTCTGTGACGTTGATAAAAACTCTTTGATTGGCTTGCCAGGCAGCCATTGCTTATCATCCCCAGAAAAGGAAATCAAACTAGGCTCCATTCTCTTCCCATGGGCTCATGTTTCTTCTTCACACCATCTCTAAGGCTTGAGATGGACTATCCTAGTCTTCTATCTGTAAATCTTAAGCTAGCTATTTGGACTTCTGGGTGAAAGAAAGGGGAGGAATTTCCCATCCAGGGAACTAGGCTTCTCCAGTGCCTAAAACAGTTGCTGGCAGATAGTATGCTTTCAAAAAATATTTTAAATATTTGTTGAATGAATGCAATAATATTAATGTTTTTATAGTCAGTCATTTATTTAAATTTACCTACATGCTTAATTTCTTTGTCCACCATTTCTTCTTACATTCTACTCATTCATACTAGGTTCTGAAGTATTTGCTTTTTGTAAATTTTTGGCAATCATTGATGAGTGGTAAGTTAAATTTTTTCTTTTTTTGCCTAAAAATGTTTATTGTCCTCCCTCTTGAATAATTAGTGGGGTATAAAATTCTACGTTGATTGTTGTTTTCACTAAGTACTTTGAAGATATTTTGGTATTATATTTTAACCTCTGTATTGTTGATGGAACAATATCTGTAATTGTTCCTTTGCCGTTGATCTGTGCTTTGCCTCATTTTAAACAAATTCTGTCAATCGCCCTCCAAAGAGCTATACCAGTTTATAATACCATCAGTAGTAAATGGGAATTTGTTTCTCCCTTACTTCTTTTTATTGCCATTTTAAAAAAGTACTTTGTATTTTGGAGAATTTCATATTCAAGAGTAGAGAGAATTGCACAATGAATACCCATGTACCCAACCCTTAACTCAACAATTATTGATTCATGGCCAATCTTGTGCCTCTTCTTGCCCCCCTCCCAGATTATTTTGAAGCAAATCCCAATGATCTTATTATTTTATCTATAAATATCTCTACATATTGAAATAGTGTAGATAAGGACC
>JAQZBX010069620.1:0-15544 GCA_029593785.1 Cabassous unicinctus | reverse complement strand
GTAAATATACTGTAAACCATCAACAATGCTTAGTTGCTATACTTTACTATCTGTATAACTGTTATAACAATGCTAACATCCAAAATAAAAAAAAAAGGTTTTAATATGCGGTGGGGAAGGGGGAGGGAGGTTGGGTATGTGGGAGTCTTTAGTATTCCGTGTGTGACTCTGCTGTGACCTAAAACTTCTTTGAAAATTAAGTGAAAATTTGGGAGACATTGGGGAATGAGAGGGGCAAGGTGTCATGGTACACTGGACATCCGATAATGCAGTGATAAAAGGAAAAAAGAATAATTAAAAAAAAAAGATTTTTCCCCATTTTTTGAATGTCCCAATCCAATATAAAATTATATTTTATTTTTAGTTTTGTTTCTTTTTTTTTTCTTCTGAGCTTCCTTGTACTTATCTCTTGCATTTAAGCTTATCATTATTATTTCTTTTTCCTATTAATAGAATTTCATTATTATATGTGCTTCAAGTTCAGGGAAGGTTTGGATCACAGAAGTGTTACAATGGGGGCTGTAAAAGTTCATTGGTGGGGGGTGTCTGGGATGTGGGATTCATGGGAGTAAGTTCATCTGAATATACATGAAAGATATATAAAATTGTTCAAATTATCTAGGGATGGGGCATGGTCACAGAGGGCAGACACTCACTCAATAAATGAGGGAATCTGAATTCCCAGCCTGGAGAACTCTGCCACATTCTCGAAGGGAGCAGCAGCAGTCCCCTGAGTGCAGAGACAGTGTCTGGCAAAAGAGGATGGTCTACTGATGGATTCCAGTTATTGAGGACTAGCCTCATGAGTCTTTGCTCATGTAATTGAAACTTAACCTACTGTTATGGGGTGCCTAAGGGTTGCCATCTGAGAGCCTCCTTGTTGCTCAGATGTGGCCTCTCTCTAAGCCAAACTCAGCATT
Organism: Cabassous unicinctus; assembly: GCA_029593785.1. NCBI lineage: Eukaryota > Metazoa > Chordata > Mammalia > Cingulata > Chlamyphoridae > Cabassous > Cabassous unicinctus. Next base: position 14,624 of record JAQZBX010069620.1, on the reverse strand, counting down.
TGAATGCATTATTTCCCCCCACATGGGACATGACTCCTGGGGATAAGCCTCCCTAGCAACGACGGATTAATACCAATTGCCAACTGGCAACATGATCAGAAAAAAAAAACTTGAATAAAAGGGGGAAAAAGTAAAGAGAAATGAGTTTATGTGGCTAAGAGCCTTCAAAGAGAGTCGGGAGGTCATCCCAGAGGTAATGCTTACGCATACCTCAGTAGGATCTCATAGAGCACCAAAGTGGATATCACCCCACACAGAGGGGCTCCTGAGGGCTCTGGAGACACCCAGGTCCTATATAAGTGGGGATAGCCCCAGAGATTGATGCCTTATTAGTGGGATCCTCTTTGGAATCTGTGCTCCTGAGAGTGACAGAGTCAGACTCAAATAAGTCCTCCCTGCACATGGTCCATCAGTCCCTTCTATTCAAACCTATATGTGATGCTTGAGTTTTTAGGTGTACTTCCAGAGACTGGAGCCTCTGGCCTACCTATGTGCCAGCTGTGCCTGCAATTTCGGTGCAGCTGCAACCCCTACCCTATAGCTCAATGGACTCATCCAAGTCACCTGGCGAGGAGACGACTATGGGCAACGGCCATCCCAGGGAATGGAGAGGGCCTGCAGCCACAGGCAGGATAATCCCATCCACCGTATCCATGGAATATAAACCTTCTCTCACTTGGAGGTGGAGTGGACATCACCATCCCAAAACCCCCAGGATTGGGGGAAGAACTATGGACTAGAATGGACTTGGTGGTGTTCTGTTGTATATTGTGATTCAAGCAATGGAAGAAATTGTAACAGTGAGGTGGAGATCGTGGACACTGGACATTTTTGGGGCAGGGAGCGGAGAGGCAGTTGAAATACAGGGGCTTTTTTGGGACTTGGGAGTTGTCATGAGTGTCGTTGTGGCAACAGATGTAGGCCATTTTACATCAGCATTTACCATGCAGAACTGTGTGGGAGAGAGGGTGGTCTATGATGTGAAATGTGGTCTATGCTTGGTGGCAAAGCCCCAGGAAGTGTATATCCATTGCGGGTGATGTCCCACACTGATGAAGGATGTTGGTGTGGCATGTTGTGGAAGGTGTGGGAGGTGGGGAACATGGGAATCCCTGTAATTTCTGAGTAATAATTAGGTAATCTAAGCACCTTTAAATATATATATATATAAAATAACATTTATGTAAGAAAATGCACATATATGCATATGTATTTATATATCATTTTACAAATATTGGTATGTACTGTGAGAAATCTTGATTTTTATGAACAATAAAAAAATAAAATAAAATAAAATAAAAAAATAAAAATAAAAACAAAACTACAATGAGATACCAACATACACTCATTATAATGGAGGCTCTTAGAAAATAACAGTGAACTATAAGTGTTGGAGAGGATGTGGTGAATGGGAACCCTCATCCAGTGCTGGTGGGATTGTAGAATGGTCCAGCCACTATGGAGGACAGTTTGGAGGTTCCTCAAAAAACTAACTATAGATCTTCCAGATTGTCCAGCAATTCCACTGCTGAGTATATACCCAGAAGAATTGAAAGCAAAGACACGAACAGATATATGCACACCAATGTTCATAGTGGCATTATTCACTATTGGTAAATAGTGGAATCAACCCAGGTACCCATCAACAAATGAATGGATAAAGAAAATGTGGTACATATATACAATGGAATATTACTCAGCTGTAAGGAGGAAAAAAGTGCTAACGCATGGGATAACATGGATGAATCTTATGTTGAGTGAAGCAAGCCAGGCATTGAAGGATGAACAGTACATGACCTCACTGATGTGAATTAAGCAAATTGAGCAGACTCAGGGAGCTATTGTCTGGAAGATAGGTTTACAAGGAATAGAAAAGGAGAAGAAGGTTGAGCCAAAACCCATAGGGATGCAAACTATGGTAAGGTGAAAGTGTGTAGTTGTGTATTGACGGGATATGACAGGAGGGTAGTTATATTATTGGGTTGGGTGGTGCAGGTTTGACAGGTGGGTAGATTGGGCATGGTAGAATGGAAGGTCCAGGGAACTGGTGGGAGGGATGGTTGGGACAGTGACCAGGTGAACATTGGGGATTTGTACATATATGGTTGAAAGGATAGAGTTGGGAATGCTCTTATGGCAATATGACAAGGAAGGGTTACTGGTTAAGGGTGTTGAATGGGGGAACATTTGTGACAGGATGAACCTGAAGCAGGCTTCTAGGGAGTGTGTGAGTGATCATTCTGTCATAATGTGTTGTATCAGTGGGTGGAGACCCACATAATGAGTGGGAAGGAGTTTGACTCCCATCCTCAGGAGTCTCAATTTGTTCACAAATAGACAGGTGGGAGTCTCTTGAGACCATGGACAGTTCCTAATGGGGGAGGCCAAACCAGTGTGTCAAGATCACAATGTTGTTGCTTGTAACTATGTATCTTGTCATCCAACGAGTGAAGCCAGGGGTCAACGTGGGCCCCGAGAGGAAGATGAAGGAGAAATAGAATAGATTGAACAAGGAATATTTAGTGTGCAGTGGAAATGTTCTACATGATCTTATAATGATAGACACAGCACATGGTATATATCAAAATTTATGAAAGTGTACGGTTTAAACTGTAAATCATAATGTAAACCATTGACCATGCTTAGTAGATGTGTTTCACTATTTGTATATCAGCTATAACAAAGGTACCATCCATATGTAAAAAGGTATTAATATGGGGAGGAGGAAAGAGGGAGGATGTTGGTATATGAGAGTCTCCTGTATTCTGTGTGTGACTTTGCTGTGACCTAAAATTTCATTGAAAACAAAATGAAAAATGGTGAGACACTGGGGAATGATGGGGGAAGGAAGCCACGGTACAGACAGGACACCAGATTGTGGTGATGTAAGGCAAAATGTCAAAATAATTTTTAAAGAATATTTTTCATTAGTTTTTAATATCCCAATCTTCTAATTTTATTTTAGTTGTAGTTTTTTAAAAATTTGTATGTATTTGATTTCTTACACTTAAATTTACCATTATTGTTTCATTTTCCTATTCATTGTGTTTGGCTATTTTAATGCATTCATTTTTGAAGAAGTTTTGGATCACAGAAGGGTTACAACTGGGGTGGGGGGGATCATTGGTGGAGGGTATCAGTGCTGGGGGATGCATGGGAGTAAGTTCACCTGAGCATATATATAAGGTATATAAAAATACTCAGATGTTCACAGGGCATTGTCACATTGGGTGGAGACTCAAATAATAACCAAAAGAATACTGAGTTCCCCTTCTGGAGAGCTCTGCCACATTCTCTAAAGGAACAGCAACAGTCCCCCAAGTGCAGGGGCAGTGGCTGGCAAAGGAAGATGATCCACTAATGGGCCCTTGATATAGACGACAAGGCATATGCACCTTTGCTCTTAAAATTGAAATTTTGACTATTTTTATGGGTTGCCTAAAAGTTGCCTCCTGAGAGCCACCTTGTTGCTCAAATGTGGCCTCTCTCTAAGCCAGATTCAGCATATGAATGCATTACCTTCCCCCAAGCATGGGACATGACTCCTGGGGATGAGCCACCCTGGCAACATGAGATTGCTACCAAGCACCAACTAGCAATGCAACTGGAAAAAGACCTCAAATAAAAGGGGGGAAAGGTAAAGACAAATGAGTATATATGGCTAAGTGATGTTTTTAAGATTTCAAAGTGAGTTGGGAGGTCATCCCAGAGGTAACACTTACGCACCTCGCAGCAGGATCTCATAGACTGCCAAAGTTGATATCACCCAAAATAGTGGGGTTCCTTAGGGCTCTGGAGACACCCAAGTCCTATGCTCAGGGTAGAAAGCTCTGGAGTTTGGTGCCTTGCCAGTGGGCCCTACTTTGGAGTTTGTGCTCCTTATTGAGAGAGATGGACTCAATTATGTCTTCCCTGCAACTGTCCCTTCTATTAAAACTTATACTTGGTGCTGGAATTTGTATTTGTACATCCTTAGACTCAAATTTTGGGCTGTCCATGTGCCAGCTGTGCCCAGATCCTTGGCAGATTTGCAGCACCTACTCTACAGCTCCTTGGACTCACCCAGGACAACTGGTGGGGAGATGATGATGGACAACCACCATCCCAGGGAGCAGATAGAGTCTGCAGCTGCAGGCAGGATAATCCCATCCATCTTCCCCATGGAATATAAGCACCATCTCAATTGGAGTTGGAATGGACGTCACTATCCCAGATTCCTTGAGAATGGGGGAAGAGATATGGACTAGAGTGGACTTACTGGTATTCTACTACAGACATATTGTGATTCTAGTAATGGAAGACATTACAACATTGATGTGGAGCCAGTGGCCAATGGAGGCTCTGGGGACAGGGAGGGGGAAAACCAGTTGTAATATGGTGCCTTTTTTGGGACTTGGGAATCGACCTGCATGACATTGCAGTGACAGATATAAGCCATTTTATATCATCACTTAACATGAACTGTGTCGGAAAGAGTGTAGACTACAATGTGAACTATGTTCCATGCTTGATGGCAAAGCCCCAGGATGCGTTTATCAATTAGAGTGAATGTGCCACGCTAATGAAGGACGTTTCTTTGGGAAAGTTTGTGAAGTGTGGGGAGTGGGGCATATGGGAATCCCTATATTTTTTATGTAACAGTTATGTAATCTAAGCATCTTTTAAAAAATGAAGTTTGAGAATAATCTAGGGAGTGAATAACTCAGAGAAACCTGAGGTGGATGAGAATTGTGGTTAATAGTTTAAATGCAAGAATGTCCTTCTGTGAACTAGTATGGATGTACATCACTATCCCAGGGTGGTGAGAATGTGGAGAAGCATGGGAAAAATATAATTAATGCAACCTATGGATGATAGATAAGAGCAATACTGTAATAATCTTGCATTAATGTCAAAGATGTACTGTGTTAATATTAGAGGGGTATGGAAAAATATGCCAAATGTACACTATAGACCCTAATTAGTGGGAATAGTCTGATGATAGAATTTCCTAATCTGTAACAAATATTCCACAATGGTATGGGGTGGGGTGTGTTGGTGAAGGGTTGTTGTATGGGAATTCTACACACAGGCATGATTGCTTTGTAAGTTCACAACTTCTGTAATAAAAATATATTTTAAAAAAGAAAGCAATTCTAAATTGCTTTTGTTTGTTTTTACTGTCCAGTCAATTGCCTAAAAACCTAAAGAAACTTTTCAGCTATTATTTTGCTTTTCTTTTAGATGCTTCCTCCATCAAGGTTGAATTTCCAAAGATGTTCTTGCTTTTTACAGAGAAGAATTTCTCTCCTGGGAAACCCTATGGGTTTCCCCTTCTTTCTCATTGCAGACTTCTCAGCATCCCTGCCTCTAGATCTTTCTATCTTCACTCTTCATTCAGAAAACATATTTGCTTCCAAGGATTTTCTCCTCCATAAAGTGATTAAAAATCTATATGTTTTTCAATGTAACATTTATGTAATTGAAAACTTCTTCCTATATTATGTACTATCCCAACAACTACATAAAATACTTTTAATGTATTTTATATGTACACACATTGATATAAACAAAATTGGGTTCAATATATATACACACATATTTTCAAACTCTTTTTTCAGTCATCATAGTATCGTTAAATATTCACAAAGGTAGAAAATCAAAGAAAAAGACAATTGCTCTCCTCCTGTTTCCACTGATAGCTTTAACATTTTAGAATATTCTAGAATATTTTAATCTACTTTTTGATCTTTATATTTTTCCCAAAGTAGACGCTACATTTGCTTTATTATTTTATACCATGATTTTTATCCCTCAGTTTTAATTAATGCTCTAAAATTTAACCTTTTGCCTTAAATTCTTGGTGGACACGGTCTTTCTGAGGAAAATCCAGTTTCTTTGTTAATAAAATACAAAATTAATAAAATGCTGTAATTTGTATGTTAGAATAAATTAAATATAAAATTATCCAGTATATAATCAATTTTCTTCCTCATAGTCTCAGTTAAAAGGGGAATTATGACTTTTGGAAGTGTTTTCTTTTCAAAAACTCATGGAGTTTGAGGGGCCAATGTAAACATAGTACACTATGAGTCATATACGAGATTAATAGGTGAAGGGGCAAGATGGCAGCAGATTAAGGAGCTTCAAGATTCAGCTCATCCTACAGTGTAGTCAGTAATCACTCTGATATATCTAAAACACTTTTGGGGGGGTCCCAGGAAACCAGAAGAAGATCCTACAATATCCTTGAAAGAACGAAAGGAGGAGACTGTCCATCTTCAGTGAAGATTCTTGACTACAACATTCCACACTGAAAAAGCCACTGCCTGTCTTTCTGTGGCTTCATAAGCCACCTCAGGGGCAATTCCCTGGCTGGTGTTGGAAGCTCCATTTCCCAAAAATGGGGGAGTAAGAGATGGTCAGGAACTGACTTTAGCTACTGTTTAGTAAATTTGACTGGCTAAAAGTCTATTCTTAAGAACAGCTAAAAGGAGACTGGATTGTTGGACACTTGTGGTTCTGTCCCAACTCCCTCATAAGATATGAGGGGTGGTGCTTTTTCAGACTCTTTGGGCAAATGAGGTGGTTTCAGCCTGCACTGACTGGATTATTGGACACCTGTGACTCCATCTTCACCCCCAAAAGGATAGGAGGAGATTGGTGTTCCCTCAACTTCTCTGGGCAACTGCATGTACTTTTGGTCCACATGGAATAGATTGTTGGGCCCGCTTGTGTTTCTATTGCAGCCCCTGAAAGGGCAGAGTGGATGGTGTTCCTTCAACCTCTTAAGGCAACTGAAAGTTCAAATGACCATGTGGACTAGATGATTGTCACTCCTGGAGCTCAATCCCTGTCCCTGGCAGGGGAGCTGGGGAGCTCGTGGTTTGTCACTCTACATGGGCAACTGCTATCAGTTTTTATCCACACTGCTTAGTTTGCTGCCTACATCTGCAGCTCCATCCCTGCCCCAGGCAGGAGAGAAATGGGTGTGAAGCATCAACAGTTTCTCTGGGCAAGTACAGGTGTTCTTTCCCTGCACATCTTGGATTGCTGAAAATGGCTGAAGCTCCATTACTACCACTGTCAGGGGAGAAAGGTGGGAGAAGTTTCATCATTTCATGGGGCAATGAAGGCAACTTTAGCCAACACAGCTTACAGTACTCAGCCCCTACTATGGTATATCATGGATCTTTCTCCGTGATATACCATATATTGGGTCACAAAGTAGATCTCAATAAATTTATTTTTAATTTTTTATTTTTTTTATTTTTAAAGAAGCTTCAGATTACCTAAATGTTTCATCAAAATATGAGGGATTCCAATATATCTCATCAACTCCACTCTGACACTTTCCCCCATTAGCAACATTATTCATTGGTGTGGTACATTTGTTATGATTGATGAACAGTTATTTAAGCATTGCTACTAACCATGGTCTATAGTTTACATTATCATTTACACATTGCACCACCCTATTATATAGGATTTGACAAAATGTATAATGGACTGTATCCATCATTGCAATATCATGCAGAACAATTCCAAAATCTCAAAATGCCTCATATTACATGTATTCTTCCTTCTCGCTCCCTTCAGAACCTCTGGTGACCACCATCATTGTATCAATGTTGCAATTTCTTCCATTAGTAGAATAATAATAAATCTACTTTAGTCCATAGTTGCATTCCCACCTTATGTTTATTCCTTCCTCAGTCTTGAAGACTTGGGGATGGTGATGCCCACTCTGCTTCCAATTGAGAGAGGCATAAGATCTCATGGGTCAGATGGATGGAACTGTCTTGTTGCAGTTGTAATTACAGTCTGTTGTTTGTTTTTTGTTTTTGGAATGGGCTTTGTCCATCATTATCCTTTTGTTACTTGTGCTGGATGAGTCTGAAGAGATTTAGGGCTCAACCAACATAGGAACAGATGAAAGATTTAAGTTGCTGGGACATATATTTAATGGGTATAGTGCTAATTACAGGTTCAAATAAGAGGAGCAGAAGAACTGTGTGTAGGAATTTCCTAAATGAGACTAGCTTGGATGCATCGGGGAGATAGGTTATCATACATTTCAAAGTAAGGCTCACTGATGGGGTCCCAAATTCCTGGGGTTGTCCGCCTTGCCTGTAGTGTCTAGTACTCTCTAGAGTCCTCAAGAGCATTCCCGCTTGAGCCACTGTTTACTGTAGAAGATAGTGAGACCTCAATAAATTTAAGAAGTTCAAAATTATATAAAACACTTTCTCTGATCCTGATGCAACAAAGCTGTAAATCACCAACAAGTAGAAAAAGGGAAAACTCACAAATAAAGAGAGATGAAAAAACACACTCAAATAATGAGTGGGTCAAAGAAGAAATTGTGGGAGAAATCAATAAATATCTTGGACAAATGAAAGTGAGAACACAACATATCAGAACTCAGTGAAGGGAGTGCTGAGATAGAAATATATAGCCTTCAATGCTAACATTAACAAAGATGAAAGAGCTAAAATCACTGCCCTAACTTAAGAGCCAGAGAAACTAGGAAAAGAAAAATAATTTATTCTCAAAGCAATCAAAACAAATGATATAACCAATATCAGAGCAGACATAAATGAAATTGAGAAGAAAAAACAATAGAGATTACAAAAGCAAAAGTTTGTTCTTTGAGAAGATTAACAAAATTGACAAACCCTTAGCTAGACTGACAAAGAAAGAGAGAAGATGCAAATGAATAAAATCAGAAATGAAAATGGGGACATTACTACTGACCCCACAGGTAAAAAAAAAAAGGTCATAAGATGATAGATGATATGAGCAACTGTATGCCAACAAACCAGGCAACGTAGATGAAATGAAAAAATTACTAGGATCCTATGAACAACCTCCACACACTCTTGAAGAAATAGAGGACCTCAACAATCCAATGACAAGTACAGTGATTAAAACAGACATCAAACAACTCTCCAAAATGAAAGGCCTGTTCCAGGTGGCTTAACAGGTGAATTCTACAAAGTGTTCAAAGATCTAATACCAGTCTTATGCAAACTCTTCCAAATAACTGAACAAGAGGGAATGCTGCCAAACTCATTATATGAAGCCAATATCACCCTAATTCCAAAGCCAGATAAATGTATTACAAGAAAAGGAAAATTACAAACCCATTTCCCTAATGAACACATATGGAAAAGTCCTCAACAACTTACTCACTAACCAAAACCAACAACACATTAAAAGAATTATTAATATATACCATGATCCAGTGGGTTTTATCCCAGGCATACAAGCGTGGTTCAGCACAAGAAAATCAGTCAGCATAACACACCACATTAATAAATCAAGGAAGAAACATTACATGATCATCTGGATTGATGCAAAAAAGGCATTTGACAAAATACAATATCCTGTCTTGATCAAAATTCCAAAAGAAAGAAATTGAAGGAAAATTTCTAATCATGATAAAGGGCATATATGAAATACCCACAGTTAATATTGGGCTCAATGTTGAAAGTCATTATTTAGAGTGACTTTTTAACATATGGTTTATAACACTGTGATTATCATGGTGTGCCAAATGGTTTTTGCTTAACAATATAGCTTAGTGATTTATCCATTTAGATGTGCCAGATAGATCCAAAATTTAAATTTCTGACTTATTTTCCATAATATGTATCTATCACATATTATTTACATTCTGCTATTGTTAGGTATTTAGATCATTTCTATTTTCCAAATTTGAACAAGGCAACAATGAACACAAGGTAGTTTCAAGAGATATGTTGATTTCCTGAAACATCATCAAACTTTTATATGGACAGGCTTTTTCATTTTATTTTCATGAAAATGACGCATAATAATGTATTCATCATTAAAGTTACATTTCCTTAATCCTATGCCACCATGGGGGATTCTGTCAGTGATTACAAGGTGTTGGCCCTATTTTACACCATGGTTGACCCCAAATTTAACCCCCTGATCCACCCACTGAGAAACACAGATTTGAAGAACACCATGAGGAAAGTGTGGAGCCAAGAGAGGCTGTTTGAAGAGAAATGATGCTGGGGGTGTTTGAGCCCTTTGAACCATCTCATTCTTTTCACACATTTTTAAGTTCAACAAATGCAGCTGGTACAGAAGGGTGGTGTGCTGTCATGTGAATTTGCGAACCTCAAAGTGAAAAGACTTGTCACCCACTCTCTACTTTACGTCACTGAGCCTGTGAAAAAGGCAATAGATAAGATGATCTCATCTCTTTCAGCTTTGATATTATGGAAATAAAGTTGTCCTTCCTGATCTCACATATAGAGGATATTAGTGTCCTTTTATGAGGGCAAATTTTAAGCACTGCAGGGTTTGGAGGTTGTATTCTGCTTTAAGAAACCTACCATGATTGAGACACCTCTCATGGATTGAGAGAGATCCTTGGCACTTCCATTTTTTGAGGATTCCATTATTACAATTAAAAACAATGCCAGAAAATATTGCAAGTATTGTTGTACATTTTAAGTCTTTATATTGAAAAAACTACACTTCTAATAGAAGAATTTCAATACAAGCATACTATTCACACCATAATTATGGAAGTTATGCATATATGCATAATGTTATTAACCCTTTGTACCCTATCACTGGTGTATTACAGTACTTCAAAGTTTCAAATTGAAAGGTGAACATCTTGCATTCTTATAAATGCACTTTTATAACGGTATTTATGGTTTCATTTTAAAACTTTCATGAATATACAATTGATTTTCATTGTAAATGTGCAGGATGGAGATTTCACCACCTTGTGAAACGTCCTGAGCTTAAGAAGACACATAGGTAAATTGAGGGAATTTCTGGGTGTAATTTGTTAATCCTCACTGTCCATCATACATATAGCTTCTTTTGATGTTTTTTTCACCCTTCTAAACTATGCAAAACTGGTTTCCCTCCACTCAGGGAGGCCCTTATCCCAGGAAAAATAAATAATTTTGGAATAAGAAACTAGTGAGACAGACTGAAAACTGGGACATAGGCCAAGATCACCTTTGGTTCATGGGGTGTATCCTTCATTTATGCAGAAATCTTCAAGTTGTGCATACTGGATGGCACCTCTAAAATTATCTAATGTCATCCACTCCAACAACCCACATATGAAGAGTATAACCAAGGCCTAGAAAATGAATAAATGTTCACCAAATTTGCAAATATGAGTGGACCTGAACTGATATTTCTGGTACTCTTTCCTTTTATCATGACCCCCATTAAGAGAATGAATGATATACACATAATGTATCATTTTCCCATGTGCAACAGAAATTCAAGTTTTCAGGTGTGAAGTATAATTGCAGAAATTAGGTCTAAGTGATGAAGATTTCAGCAACTGTTTTTCCCTTCCCCAAGTTCCACATGTATATCTAACTGAGAATTTTAAGGGAAGGCACAGAAATGATTAAGTATGTTAAAAATGAATAAAGAAAGATAATAGTGGATCAAGTCAAAGTCTAATTTTATTGTCGGTCTTTTGGTGATTAACTCCTGGAATGATTATCTAATTCAAGAAAGTGAATATCAATACAAATGTCTAGAGTTGGATGGGCAAGAGTAAAATTTTGGGGTTTATTTAAAGAAGCCTGTCATTCTGGTCCCAATTAAAAATTAATAGCATTTCAGTTCACCTCATGAATGTGCTGGAATAGCACACCCAAATGAGAGATGTATTGCTTCAAAAATTCCAAGTGGGCAACTAGGTGCGGTACCTCTTTTATGGTTGTAGGGATGGCCAGAGGCAATACCTTATCCTTCACCTTACAAGGGTTATCTCAACTTGCCCCACAAAACTGGGCACCTAGAAATTTCACCTGAATTTTGTTGGATTTATTTCCTATCTTCTGATATGAAAATTTCTTACCAATCATCATAAAGTAATTGCTACTTCTTGTTCACTAGGTCCAATCAATATAATGTAACCCATGTACTGGAAAAGGGTGATGTCTTGTGGAAGGGAAAGGTGATCAAATTTCTTGAGGAATAGATTATGAATAGGGATGGGTAGTTGTTATATCTCTGAGGTAGGACAGGGAGGTGTATTGCCAGCTGAAAGAAAACTGTTTCTGTCTTTACTAAGATACATTGAGACAAAAGTAGTTGCTATATCAATACCTACACACCAGGTACCACACATTGTGTTAATTTTCTCAAGCAATGATAAAATACCACATATGAAACAGTAGCTGCAATTGGAGTCACCACCTGGTTAAGTTTACAATTATCTACTGCCATACGCCAAGAGTAATTTCTTTTTTGTGCAGGCTGTATAGGACAGTTGAATGGGGATGTGGTGGTGTATTAGTCTGCCAAAGGGCTGCCAATGCAAAGTACCAGAAATCTGTTGGCTTTTATAAAGGATATTTATTTTGGGTAAAACCTTACAACCCCAAGGCCAGAGACATTCTAAATCAATGTACCATAAGAGGTCCTTTCTCACCAAAGTCAGCTGGCACATGTTGAAGCAAGGTGGTGGGCAGTCTCTGTGAGGTTTCAGCCTTCCCCTCTGGGTTCCTCTCTCAGGATCAACTGCTATACTTCTTCCTAATTTCAGCTGCAGGCTTGTTTTTTCAAGGTTTCCTATATCAGTCTCAGCTCTCTTCCCAAGGTCAGCTGTAAGCTATCAGGCAATACAGATCATCTCTCCCTGGGGCTTTAGCTGTTTGAGACTTTTTTCTGTTACATGGCCAGATAAAAAATGACAGAGTTATCTCTTCCCTGTGTGTCTGTCTGTCTGTGTGTCATTTTATATCAGACCCACCAAGAGGGCAGGACTCAACATGAGTCACACCTTACTGGCATGGTCAAATCAAAATGCTCCCAAAGCAATTTGACAGGTAATCCAATCAAGGTTCCCTCAACTGAATTTAGTATAATCAAAGGTATCACACCCAGACAAATAGATTAGTTTACAAACAATCTTTCTTTTTGGGGGAGTCATAAATTAATCTCAAACACCCGCTGGTGGGGATAATCACCCCTGCTTCCTTCAAATCCTTGATGGGGTCACAAATTTCTACAATTACTTTAAAAATGTGTTATTGCTCTTAGTTTACTATTTTGCTAGGTTAATGCAGTTTGCAGGGTTCCAATTGGCCTTTCCTAGAAATGTGCCTATACTCCATATGTCAGGGAACCAATTGTGTGAATTCTGCCAGCTGCTGAGTAGGTCTACTTCAATTGTGTCTTCCAGAACCGGATATACTGTGTCTGTGTGTTCAAGCTGAGTTAAAATTCAATTATTCACCTCACTTCCATAAGACCCTACTCACTATGCCTTATATCTTCTAGGAAAAGGGCAAGTTTCAGGTCTCAGGGCAACCCCAGGAGAAACTCCATGCATTTCAAGTCTAAACATTCAAACATTTTACTAATGTATATTAGGTATTGTGCCATTTGCAACTATTTTGAATGACAGTGGTTATCAACGGCAATGAATGCTTATCTGAATAATTATGTCTTTCTTAAATTCAAGGTTATTTTCTCATTCAGTTAATTGTTGCTCTTGGTGGTGGTTTTAATTATGTACCTTGGGGGACATATTCTTAATCTTAATTCTTTTCCTGTAACTGTGAACCCACTGTAAATAAGATATTTTGAAGACATCATTTTATTTAATGCATGGCCAAATGCATTAATCCTGTTATTAGAATAATTAAAGAAGAAAATTTCATGGGGAGGTGCTAGAGGCCAGAACACAGAACCTGGAAGAGAAAGGAGAGAACCCAGCCATGTGCATTGCCATATAATAGGAACCCAAGGAACCCAATTATTTCATATCAGCCAGAATGTTACCAAGCCTGGGAGGAAGAAATCTGTCTAGACTCTGAAACTATTACACAATAAATTTCTGTTGTTTAAGCCAATCTAATGTGTGTTATTTGACACATAGGCAGAAAACTAAGACCCTGCTCCACTTTCTTAAATTCAAGGTTATTTCCTCAAATTGTTTATTGAATAACTGCTTTTCAACTTATGGAATTCCCTTTATACAGATATGCTAATTCTTCCATTTACTCCTATCTTATATAAATCATCTTCATTTTTTAAACATTTTGCATCGATTTCCTGGGGAATTTTCCGGGTGTTGTCTATCCCTATTTTTTCAGCACAATATCTGCTCTTCAATACAGCATTGAGTTTTATAATTGTATTTGAAAAAATATATATTAAATAAAATTGTAGTTATAAATGAGTGTGTGCTTTTGTGTGTGCATACATGTAACTATATTTATATATTCACATATGTACCTATATATTTATACATATATAGTCAAAATAAAATTAACTCCTTAACTCCAAACTGTATAACAAATAAATCATCACCAGTAACTTTCAAGTGACTTGACACCCCTTCTCCAAACTATCTCCTCACTCTGACTTAGAGTTAACTATTTGATACATACATATATTTATGTCTAATTTACCAAGATTTACTTTGAATCTTCTGTGAATGACCTCTTTTGCTCAGAAGTATAATTTTGAGTTTTATATACCTGAAAAATGTGTTTCCTTCATTCCTTTTCCTTTATGTAGTGTTTCATCTTATGAAGAGCATACAATTTACCCATGATTCTATTTTTGAACAAATGATTTGTCCTATTTTCCTTTTTTCCTTTTTTTTTTTTCAT